>AWOL01S0426274.1:8843-20604 GCA_000715115.1 Nicotiana otophora
CGGAGCATATCCTTCAGTATTTGAATAGTGCGCTCGGACTGTCCGTCCGTCTGAGGGTGAAATGTTGTGCTCAACTCAACCCGAGAACCCAATTCATGTTGTACGGGTCTCCAGAACCATGATGTAAACTGCATACCTCGGTCAAAGATGATAGATACTGGCATGACACAAAGCTTGACAATCTCGCAGATATAAACTCGATCTAGCTGCTCTAAAGAATAAGTGGTCATCAAAGGAATGAAATGAGCTGACTTGGTCAGCCTATCCACAATCAACCAAACTGCATCAAACTTCCTCTAAGTCCGTGGAAGCCCAACAATGAAATACATAGTGATCCGCTCTCATTTCCACTCCGAAATATCTAGCTTCTGAAGCAAACCACCTGGCCGCTGATGCTCATACTTTAGTTGTTGGCAATTTAGACACCGAGCTACATATTCCACTATGTCCTTCTTCATTCTCCTCCACCTATAATGCTGCCTCAAGTCCTGATACATCTTCGTGGCATCAGGATGAATAAAGTATCGCGAACTGTGAGCCTCTTGGAAAATCAACTCACGCAAACCATCTACATTGGGCACATATAGCCTGTCCTGCATCCTCAATGCACCATCATCTCCAATAGTGACCTTCTTAGCATCGCCATGCTTAACCGTGTCCTGGAGGACAAGCAAATGGGGATCATCATACTGACGCTCCCTGATACGATCATAAAGAGAATACTGGGAGACCATATAAGCAAAAACTCGACTAATCTCAGAAATATGCAATCTAAAAAACTGGTTGGCCAAAGCCTGAACATCCAATGCCAATGGCCTCTCTACTGCTGGTAGATATGCTAAGCTCCACAAACTCTCTACCCTATGACTCAAGGCATCAACCACCACATTGGCCTTCCCGGGATGGTATAGATCAGTGATATCGTAATCCTTAAGTAGCTCTAACCACATCCGCTGACGCAAGTTAAGATCATTCTTCTTGAATAGATGTTGCAAACTCCGGCGATCAGTGTAGATCTCATAAGGGACACTGTGCAAATAGTGCCACCAAATCTTCAAGGCATGAATAATAGCTGCTAAATCAAGGTCGTGGACAGGATAGATCTTTTCATGCACCTTTAGTTGTCTAGATGCGTAGACAATCACCCTACCATCCTGCATCAATACCGCACCGAGATCAATCCACGACACATCATAATATGCAGTATAAGACCCCGAACCTGTAGGCAATACCAATATTGGGGCTGTAGTCAAAGCTATCTTGAGCTTTTGAAATCTCTCCTCACACTCCTCTGTCCACCTGAACGGGGCACCCTTCTGGGCCAGCCTGGTCATAGATGCTGCAATAGATGAGAAACCCTCTACAAATCGACGGTAGTACCCCGCCAAACCAATAAAACTATGGATGTCCATAGCTGAGGACGGTCTGGGCCAACTCTGCACTGCTTCAACCTTCTTCGGATCCACCTTGATCCCTTCACTCGACACTCTGGATCAGCTTTGCGTATAACTTCTTTTCCCTCAAGGTCTGAAGCACAGTCCTCAGGTGCTGCTCATGATCCTTCCGACGTCAATAAACACAATGACAAATGAGTTAAGACAGGGCCGGAATACACTATGCATCAAGTGCATGAATGTTGCAAGGGCGTTGGTCAGCCCAAATAACATCACAAGGAACTCGTAGTGACCATACCGAGTCCTGAAAGCAATCTTCGGGATATCTAGCTCCTGAATCGTCAACTAATGATAGCCTGAACGTAAGTCAATCTTGGAAAACACTCTGTCACCCTGTAACTGATCAAATAGGTCATCAATACGAGGCAATGAATACCTGTTCTTCACTGTAACTTTATTCAACTGGCGATAATCAATGCACATATGCATAAAACCATCCTTCTTCACAAACAAGACCAGAGCACCCCAAGGTGACACACTGGGCCGAATAAAACCCTTAAGAAGAAATTCCTGTAACTGTTCCTTCAACTCCTTCAACTCAGGAGGAGCCATACGATTTAGAGGAATAGAGATGGGCTGAGTGCCCGGCAACAAATCAATACCAAAGTCGATATCTCTATCGGGCGGTATACCCGGAAGATCAGCTGGAAATACATATGGATAATCCCTCACTACTGTGACTGACTCAACTATAGGTGTATCAATACTGACATCTTTCACATAAGCTGGATATACGTCATACCCCTTATCAACCGTTCGTTGAGCTTTAAGAAATGAAATAACTCTGTTGGGAGTATAATCTAAGGTACCTCTCCACTCTAATCATAGTAATCTTGGCATAGCCAACGTAACGGTCTTGGCGTGACAATCAAGAATAGCATAATGCGACGACAACCAGTCCATGCCCAAAATAATATCAAAGTTTACCATACTGAGCAATAACAAATCGGCTCTAGTCTCAAAACTACTAAGAGCAATAAAACACGACTGATACACACGATCAACAACAATGGAATCACCCACAAGTGTAGATACATAAACAAGAGAACTCAAAGTATCATGGGATACGCCCAAATATGGAGCAAAATAAGATGACACATAGGAATAAGTGGAGCCTAGATCAAATAAGACTGACGCATCTCTATGACAGACCGGAACAATACCTGTAATGACAGAGTCTGATGCAATAGCCTCTGTACAAACAAGAAGGGCATAGTATCTGGCCTGACCTCCCCCTCTAGGGTGGCCTCTACCTGCCGGATCTCCACCTCGAGCTGGCTGAGCAGGTAGAGTAGTAGTTGGTGCTGCAATCATAACCTGGGGACCAGGTGGAGCACGCGGTGCCTGAGTAGTCTGTGGAGGTGCACCCCTCCTAAGTCTGGATCAATCCCTTACCATATGGCGAGTTTCACCACACTCAAAATAGGCTCTCGGAAGACATGGTTGTTGTGGCTAGCTCGGGCCAGGTCTGATAGGCAGCCCGCTGAAAGCACCTCGTATAGGAGGTACACTAGACACTGGCGGTGCATAATAGGGATCCTGGGGCCTAGGAGTAGCCAGAATACTACTGGCAGCAGGAAGTGCTGAATGAATAGGGCGACTCACATAGCCCCTACCATGACGAGTCACCGCTGGGGCACGAGTGCCATTATAAGTGCCAGACTCTCGAGACCTCTTCGCCTTTCTCTCCTGAGTTAGCATGCCCTCCAATCCCCTAGAAATACCCACAGCCTACAGGTCAGCAATATCCATCTCCAACTCTCAGGCCNATTCCAAAGTCAACAATTTCGCATGACAAGGAATCAAAGAAGTAAAATTGTTCCTAACAGTTCCATAGCCTCCCGAAGATAATTACAGACATCTCTGTACCGATCCACGAGACTCTACTAAACCTGCTTGTAACTCAAAACACCTATGAACCTAGAGCTCTGATACGAACTTGTCACGAAACCTAAATCTACCTCCGTAAGATGTCGTAATGACACCTAGTCACTATGACTAGGTAAGCCTACCAATTTGTGGAAGTAACGGAAATGAATACATAATTCAACAACTAGACTGCAACAAATAACTATATAATGATAAAATACCGCTCGGCATGTACAATAACCAACGCTTAGGTATAAACAATATTTTTAAATCTCGGTAGTCATAAGTCACAAGCTTATAGGAGAAAGCTAAGTATCTCTAAACACCAGAGTCTAAGAAAAATACAGAGAAGAAAACAACATAGGAGGGAATAGAGGGCCACTCCAAGGTCTGCAAACGCGGGCAAATATACCTTAAAAGCTCTGCAAATCTCATCGCTCATTGATATCGAAGCTGATAGGAAGAACTAGATTTGCACAAAAAATATGTGCAGAAGAGTAGCATGAGTATACCACATCGGTACCCAGTAAGTGCCAAGCCTAACCTCGGTAGAGTAGTGACGAGGTCAGGTCAGGGCCCTACTGGTATATAATAAATAAGGCAAAAAAATATAGCAAGGTAATAAGAGACCGGAAATTTAACAAAAAGAAAACCACAAGAAAATAGGAGCACACCACATAGGGATAAACATCATGGGATCTCCCGAGACACCATCTCGTAGTCCCAAAAGTAAATATGCAAGGAGATCTCCCAAGGTACCCCCTCGTAGTTTCAAAAGTAAATGTGCAGGGGGATCTCCAGAGGTACTGCCTCTTAGTCCCAAAAGTAATTTTACAGGGAGATCTCCTGAGTTACCGCCTTGTAGTCCCAAAAGTAAACACACAGCACGAATCCGATGAATACAAAAATTAACAGCAAGAATTCTACAGTTAAGACTTATACAAATCAACGAAAAACAGGAAATCAACTAGGCATGCTACTCATATTTCAAATAAGCATTTAAGACACATAGACATGTGATATTAAGCTAAAACAGGATAACTACACATGCTGGTATAACTCAATTAAGATGTAACAGGTTACTACTCGGTAAAACCAAATTTTACAACAATTAGCCTGTGTAAACACTCGTCACCTCGGATACACCATGCTCACATATCACAGAAGTATCACAACGGTACCAAATCCTAAGGGGATTTCAGCCACACAAGGTTAGGCAAGACACTTACCTCAAGCCTAACCTCGGTAGAGTAGTGACGAGGTCAGGTCAGGGCCTTTCTGGTATATAATAAAAAAGGCAAAAGAAAATAGCAAGGTAATAAGAGACCGTAAATTTAACAAAAAGAAAACCACAGGAAAATAGCAGCACACCACATAGGGATAAACAGTAGGGGATCTCCCAAGATACCGTCTCGTAGTCCCAAAAGTAAATATGCAAGGAGATCTCCCAAGGTACCGCCTCATAGTCTCAAAAGTAAATGTGGAGGGGGGTCTCCCGAGGTACCGCCTCTTAGTCCCAAAATTAATTGCATAGGGGGATCTCCCGAGGTACCGCCTCATAGTCCCAAAAGTAAACACACAACTCGAATCCGACGAATACAACAATTAACAGCAAGAATTTTACAGTTAAGACTGATACAGATCAAGGAAAAATGGGAAATCAACTAGGCATGCTGCACAGATTTCAACTAAGCATTTAAGACATATAGACATGTGATATTAGGCTAAAATAGGATAACTACACATGCTGGTATAACTCAATTAAGATGTAATAGGTTAGTACTCGGTAATATTGGATTTTACAACAATTAGCCCATGTATGCACTCGTCACCTCGTGTACATGACGCTCTCATATCACAAAAGTATCACAATGGTACCAAATCCTAAGGGGATTTCCTCCACAGAAGGTTAGGCAAGCCATTTATCTCAAACAAAGCTCAATCAATCAACATGAATGCCTTTTCCTCGACTTTTCGACTCTGAATGGCCCAAATCTAGCCAAAAACAATCACATAATACAAATACAACTATAATAAACTAATCTAATTAATGAAATCAAGACTTTAACAAAAAAATTGAAAATCGCCCCAAAACGTCAACCCGAGCCCATGTGTCGGAATCGGGTAACAGTCATAAACTATGAACACCCATTCTACCATGTGTCCACCCGTACCAAAATTACTCAAATCTTATACCAAAATCTCAATCAAAACCCAAAACTTCGGTTGAAGAACTTTTCTAACTTTTTCCCCAATTTTCTCAACCCAAATCCTAAATTAAAAGATGAAATTAACGGTAGATTAGTGGAATATAACCATAAAAGAGTTAAGAATCATTACCCAATAGCTTCTCTGAAAATCCCTCAAGTTATTGCCTAAATCCGAGCTCTCAAAGTCCCAAAGTAAAAATGAGACCAAACCCTCGTAATTTCCCCTTTTCTGCAAAGCGATTTCACTTCTGCGAGGGAATCACCGCATCTACGGTTCCGCACCTGCGGAAGAACCATCGCATGTACGGACTTCACTAAAGCCCTCAAAGATCGCTTCTGTGAACAAGAGCCGCTTCTGCGTTCCTTTCACCGCTCCTACGAGACTCTGACCGCTTCTACAGTCCTAGTTGGGCAGGTCCATACTCACTTTCGCGCCTCGATGGCCAATTCTGTGGTGCCCCACCTATGGCCCAATGTGCGCAGGTGTGATTACACCAGGTGCAGAAACTTCAACCAATACAACACATTTCCAAATGATTCGTTAACCACCAGAAATCAACCCAATGCCCTTGGGACCTCAACCAAACATACCAACAAGTCCTAAAATATCATACGAACTTAGTCGAGTCCTTAAATCATATCAAACAACAAAAAAATCACGAATCACAGTCCAATTCAAACTTAATAAACTTGAAACTTCAAACTTCTACAACTGATGTCGAAACTTATCAAATCACGTCCGATTGACCCCAAATTTTGCACACAAGTCATATTCGACATTACGGACCTACCTCAATTTTCAGAATCGGAATCCGACCTTGATATCTAAAGTCCACTTCCGGTGAACTTCCCAGAAATTCAACTTTCTCTATTTCAAGCCAAATTCAACTACAGACCTCCAATTCAAAATCTAGACACGCTCCTAAGTCCAAAATCATCCAACGGAGCTAACGGAATCGACAAAACTCTATTACGGAGTCGTCTTTATACAGTTCTAATTATGGTCAAAATTCTAGAACTTAAGCTTCTATTTTAGGGACTAAGTGTCTCAAAACACTCTGAAACCAAGAACAAAACCTCCCGGCAAGTCACATAAGCAAAAACATATACGGGGAAAACAGTAAATAGGGTATCAGGGCTATTACTCTCAAAACGACCGGTCAGGTTATTATATGTTAGGTGTAATTTGAGGCCTCGAGTAGGTCCATATTATGTTACAAGAATTGTTAGTATATTCGGACGGGGTCCCGAGCGGCTCAGGTGTGTTTCGAGGTCAGTTTTGAATAAGTTTGAGCATTTTGATGATGTCCTGGAGCAGTTGAAGTGCGGAGGGCATATTTTTGGAATGGGTATGTGCGACCGCAAACCCCCAAAGTGTGGAGGGAGTGGAAAATGTGTGGACCGCATGGAAAATCTACAGGTTTGATGGTCTGATTTCGGAAGCTTATATCCTTTAATTTATAAGGAATTTGGAGATAATCCAAAAATGAAAGTTGTAGCCCCTTGAGTCTAGTTTTCTGAAAGCTAACCAATCATTAGTTGGACATTTGTAGATAAAGTTATTGTTAATTTACTGAAGCCTGGTAGTGAAGAGGTTGCTGAAGTGAGCCGCATAATTTGGATTGCGGCCGCAGAACCTGGAATGTGCGGACCGCACAAATATTTTGCGGTCAGCACAATAGGGAATCATATTTTGTACTATATGAACGAGGGTTTCATCTCATTTTTTATTTTTGGACTTTGGGAGCTCGGTTTGTGTTAATCTTTCTTGGGATTTGTAAGAAATTCATCGTGGTAAGTGATTCTAGCTCGGATTTGGTTAATAAACATGAATATATCATTGTTTTCATCATTTAATCAGTATTTTGAGATGGAAATTGAGGGAAAATTGTAGAAATTTCATAAAACTGATTTTTGAAATTTCAATGTCGATTTGGAGTTGGATTTGAGTGAAACTAGTATGGTTGGACTCGTAATTGAATGTGTTATCGGATTTTGTGAGTTTCGTCGGATTTCGAGATGTGGGCCCCACTACCAACTTTTCGAGCAGAGTTAGGAACTTTTATAAATTATTAAATTGTAAGCATTGGAGTATATTTTGATTAATTTGCATGTTGTTTGACTAGTTTCGAATTGTTTGGCTTGGAATTGAGGAGATATGAAGGCGTTCAAAGGTTGATACAGGTGGAATGGAATTTTCGGGGTATTGTTTATCTTGCTCGGCATTGGATTTATCTTGTTCAAGGTAAGTAACATATCTAATCTTAGAGATGAGGGTATGAACCCTGACTATACATGTAATGTGAATTGTTTGGAGGTTACGCACATGCTAGGTGAGGGGCGTGTGGGCGTGCACCATAGAAATTAAGACTCGACTGATTCCGTAGAGATGTATAGTCAATTAACTTGTATTTTTTCATGTAGTTTTATGTGTTAGAGAAACTAAGTTGTGACTCATGTTAGAAATCATACTTAGGAAAAGGTTGATATTATTGGGACCCACTGAGGTCATTTCCATTGTCGAATTATATATTTAAACTATAATTTTATACTCAGTCATATTCATTCATTGCATATCATATCTCAGTCTCCGTTGTTAGTTATTAATACATCATATCATTATTTTGGGCTAATTTCATGACATTGTGAGCCCGAGAGACTGGAGAGATTGATGACTAAGTGAGGCCGAGGGCCTAACTGTGAGGATACTTATGGGATCGGGTTGCACACTGCAGCAGGCTAGATTGGCTTATTATAGCACTTGAGTTGTCCGTACAGCACGTGAGTTGTCCGTGCGATTCCAAATATTGATACTATAGCACGTGCGTTGTCCGTGCAGCACGTGAGTTGTCCATATAGATCCAGATATTGATACTATAGCACGTGAGTTGTCCGTGCAGCATGTGAGTTGTCCGTGCGTATCCAGATATTGATACTATAGCACGTGAGTTATCCGTGTAGCACGTAAGTTGTCTGTGCAGATCTGGATATTGATACTATAGCAAGTGAGTTGTCCATGCAGATTATAGCTCTTAGGTTGAAGGAGCCCCTTAGGAGTCTGTACACACCCCCAGTAAGCGCAGATACCTAATGAGTGCGAGTGTCGAGCGATTGGGAGGATTGAGTGACTATGAGGACTGAGTGACTTAGAGGACTGAGTGACTAGGAGGACTGAGTGAATTGATATTGTGATAGTATGCATATGGTTTATCACTGAGTTGCATCACATTTGACATGCACACTTGACTTACAGGTATAGAGATGCCATTTTCCCTATGTTGTACGGTATCACGTTATTCATGACTTCTCATATACATTGTCATGTAGGCATAGAGATTTATTTTCCTCATGCCATTTAAAAATGAAACATTTACCGATTTAAAGTTTTTGGGAAAAATCACAGTTTTCAAACATACTCATAAATTGGTGATTTCGATAAAGGATTTGGATTTTCACTGATATATTTGAAAAGCATCACTATTTTTCTAGAACTGTGAACGGGCTGAGCAGTTTATCTCTGAGCTACTTCTTTTATTACTTAAATTATGTTGTTATGAACTGTTGTTGGCTATTGGTGTTGGACCCCGACCTGTTTCCAACTCGTCACTACTTTCAACCTAAGGTTAGGTTTGTTACTTATTGAGTATATGGGGTCGGTTGTACTCATACTACACTTCTGCACCTTGCGTGCAGATATTGGATGTTGATGTTGCTGTGATCGATGAGAGCTGGCTTTGAAGACGTTCCTGCTTTTTGATCGTAGCTGCCTCTTGTTCATGGTAGCCTTAGATTTTCAAAAATTTATTTATGTACATTTCGAACAGATGATGTATTTATTTCATACCAGCTTTGTAAATTCTAATCTTAGAAGCTCATGATTTGTACTACCAGTCCTTAGAAATTTCTTGTATAAAAGCAGTTTTATTATCATTTCTTTTCTTAATAATTCTCATTAAGTTGGATAATTGTTAATTGGCTTACCTGACGGGTTGGGTTAGATGCCATCACGACTAGGTGGATTTTTGGTCGTGACAATTATATAGCATATAATATAGCAAGTATTATATAAATGGAAGGATTTATAATGTCAACGGAATAATAGACTTTTCAGGTGAAAGGCTTGTAAAATATGGTCAAAGTGACTATTGTGATAACTAGAGCATAGTAAAATTATTTTTGTGTAACAAAAGAAAGAAAAAATATTTTTGGGTAATGAACATAAAGTTGAATGACTTTTACGTAAGAAATAAAAGAAAAATAACTTTTGGATAATGAACCCAAAGTTGAATGACCACCCATAAAATTTACTCGTAAAGATTGTCTATTTATTTCAGTATTTGGGTTGTACATGATTCTATTTTAGCTTTTGAAATGGTAGTGGCGACAAACATTACTATTTCCTTTCTAAATTAATACTGCAAAATGGTGAATCACAAAACTTAGTAGATATTGCACTACTTCTCACCACATAATTGTAGAGAAAATGAAATCAAGACTTGGAAAGTCTATGGACCTATTAGAGGAATTCACAATATTTACGGTACCAAGACTCGACTCATTTGGTCTTCTCCACTTTCCACATAACATGAAAACTTTCTGTAACGACCTGGCCGGTCGTTTTGAGTATTATAACCCTGTTTCCCCATTTAACTCTCAATTTACGCTCTATAGTTATTTTATGAGTTGCCGGGTTAGTTGGTTCGAGTCCGGCATGGATTTTGAGTGAAATGAGACACTTAGTCTCATAATTGAAAATTTAAGTTAGAAAAGTGGATCGGATATGGACCTATATGTAAACGACCTCGGATTTGAATTTTTATGATTTCAATAGCTCCGTATGGTGATTTTCGACTTAAGAGCGTGTCTGAAATATTATTTGGAGGTCCGTAGAGGAATTAGGCTTGAAAGTTTAATTTTAGGGAAGTTTGACCGAGGGGCTGACTTTTTGATATCGGGGTCAGAATCCGATTCTGACAATTGGAACACCTTTGTTATGTCATTTATGACTTTTGCGCAAATTTTGAGGTCAATTGTACGTGATTTGATAGGTTCTAGAGTCGTTTGTAGAAATTAGAAATTTCAAAGTTCATTAGGCTTGAATTGGGGTGTAATTCATGGTTTTAGCATTGTTTTAGGTGATTTGAGGGTTTGACTAAGTTCGTATGATGTTTTAGGACTTGTTGGTATATTTGGTTGAGGTCCCAAGGGGCTCAGGTTAGTTTTGGATGGTTAATGGATCATTTGTGGCCTTGGTGAGATTGCTGATATCTGTTGCTGCATTTTTCGGATTTTCTTTTTCGCGTTCGCGAGTGGGCCCTCGTGTTCGCGAAGAGGAATTTCAGGCAATCATGATTTACTCTTTGCGTTCGCAAGGGGTCTCGTGTTCGTGAAGAGAAGCTGGGTTGTGCATCGCGTTCGCGTTTGGGATATCGCGTTCGCGAAGGGAAAAATAGTGGGCATGGGTTTTTGCCTTCGCGTTCGCGAAGGGGAGCTCGCGTTCGAGAAGAAGGGCTCCNGTCATTTATGACTTGTGTGCAAAATTTGAGGTCAATCGAACGTGATTTGATAAGTTCCGGAGTTATTTGTAGAAATTAGAAATTTTAAATTTTATTAGGCTTGAATTGGGGTGTAATTCATGACTTTAGCATTATTTGAGGTAATTTGAGGGTTCAACTAATTTCGTATGATGTTTTAGGACTTGTTGGTATATTTGGTTGAGGTCCCGAGGGGCTCGGGTGAGTTTCGGGAGGTTAACGGGTCAATTTTGGACTTAGCATATTGGCTGAAGACTGCTGGTGTATTTTTCTGGTTTCCTTCTTCGCGTTCGCGAGTGGGCCCTCGCGTTCGCGAAGAGGAGCTGAAGTCAGACGAGGTTGTTCATCGCGTTCACAATTGGGTATCGCGTTCGTGAAGAGAAAAATAGGGGGCATAAGTATTTTGCCTTCGCGTTCGGGAAGAAGAGCTCGGTAAAGCATCGCGTTCTTGAGCAGTGTCTCGCGTTCGCGAAGAGCAAATGTTGGGAAGCACATTTTGTGCTTCGCGAACGCGAGGGACCTGTCTCATTCGCGAAAATGAGAGGTCATTCCATTTTTAGTTTTAGACGGACTGGAGCTCGGGAAGAGGCGATGTTTAAGAGTTTTTCAAGGAAAACAATGGGGTAAGTGCTCTTAACTCAATATTGGTTAAATTACCCGAATCCATGGTTGTTTTTATCATATAATTGGTGAA
>AWOL01S0426686.1:0-12850 GCA_000715115.1 Nicotiana otophora
AGGACTGTATCGTTTATTGCAAAATTGATCTTTTGCCTAACCTGCCTTACCAGGGCGGGTCAATGTTCAACTTATGTGTGGAGACCTCCTTCGGGATACCTGGCATGTCTGCATGGGAAAAAGCAAACAAGTCCGCTTTAGCAGTTAAGAATTGACAGAATTTACCTGGTTCTTGAAGCTTGCGGATGACGTAGGCTTTCTTGCTAGGGTCGTTATCATCAAGTTGGACGAGGTCGAGGTCTTCTACAGTTGATCTCGTTGCGTCTATTGTTTTGGGATCTCTATAGACGTCTGCTTTTTCATCACAGATCGACCTCGACCCTGTTAATTGCTATGCATCCTCTGCTTTACCCTTCATTTGTTGGGTATATGTACAATCCAGGGCGATGCGATAATATTCTCGGGATGTGCGTTGTTCTCCTCGTATGATGAATACTCCCCATGGGGTTGGAAATTTGATAATTTTGTACAAGCTGGAGAGGATAACCCTCATGGCGTGTATCCAAGGTCGACATATTACGGCGTTGTACGCCGTATCCTGGTCCATGATGTGGAATGTGGTTTCCAGAGTGATGCTGCCGGCCAGGACGGAGAGTGTGATTTCCTCGGATGTTCGTTCAACTGCATTGTTAAAACCTGTTAGCGTGATGCGGCGCGACACTATCTGATCCTCGAGTTTCATTTGTGCAAGTACTCGAGGATGGACAATGCACGCGCCGCTCCCATCGTCCACCATAATATGTCTTACATCTGTATCTAATATTCATAAAGTGATAACAAGGGCATCATAATAAGGAAAAACCAAACCGTGGGTATCTGACTTATCAAAGATGATACTTTCTTCGAGTTCGTCATACCGTTCATGAGTGATTGACCGTTTGAGCTTGTGGGTTGTGGCAAACTTTACGCTGTTGATCGAAATGGCGTCGCCGCCCCCGATGATCATTTGAATGGTGCGAGTCGGTGAGGGTGGTTTCGGCGGCCCCTGGTGTTATTCACGTCCTCAGGCAGAGTTGGTCCTCCCTCGGTCGCTCAACAATTATTTGGGGTGTCCTTAATAAAGCATGTTCACGACCTACTGCCTTAGGGCGATGCAATCCTCAGTTTTGTGACCTCGCTCTTGGTGGAACTCGCAGAGGGCGTTTGATTTTCTAGTGCTTGGATCTGACCTCATCCTTTGTGGACACTTTACCTTTGGTCTGAGCTTCTCTAATGCGTAGACTATTTCTGAGGATGACACATAAAAATTATGAGAGGATAGTAAAGGAGGCATACCTCTCTCGTTCCGGTGAGTCCGTGTCCTTGGCCTAGATGGGCCTTCTTCATGGCGGGAGGGGGGCCATGATGGCGCTTCTGACATATAGCTAATGCCTTTCTGGGTTGGATCGTGGAGCTGCAAGATCTCTCTTGGTATCATTTCTTTGATCCTTCCTAGTTTCGGCTTGTACCGAGGTCAATCGATGGGTTGGCCCATGCAGGTCGTCTTTGTCGGCACGGACCTCGGCACAGTAGGCGTTGTGTATTTCATCCTAAGTGGTTGGAGGATATTTTATTAGCTGACTTAATAGTTTTCTGGTCACCCTTGAGCCATTCCTGTTCAGTCCGTTCTGGAAAGCTGCTACAGCCATTCCTTCCGATACATTCGATAAGGTCATCCTTACTCTATTGAATCGAGCGAGGAAGTCCCTCAATACCTCTCCGGGTGATTTTTTGATGGCAAATATATCGTTCACTCTTGCCTTCGCCTTTTTAGCCCCAACATGGGCCTTTACGAACTTGTCGGCCATCTCTTCGAATGTTTCAATGGAGCGCGTGGGCAGCTGTGAATACCAAGTTAATGCTCCTCCGGTAAGGGTCTCGCCAAACCTTTTCAACAAGATGGATGCTACTTGTTCTTTGGCGAGATCATTGCCCTTTACCGCAGTGACATAGTGAGTTACATGATCTTTGGGGTCGATCGTACCATTATACATTTTCAGATAAGGCGGCATCTTGAAGGTCTTGGGTATGGCATGTGGGGCGTCTTCATCACTATAGGGTTGCTCAACGAACCGACCAGTGTCTCTTTTTGGCAAGAGTTTTGGGGCACCCAGTATTTTATCGACTCTTTTTTGGTGTTCTCTCATTTGATCTCGAAGCATTTTGTTTTTATTTTCCATTTCTTTTATTTTTCTCAGAATGGCCGTGAGGGTGTCGTTACCTGCATATTAATATTGTGAGTGATACCTATTACTGGAGGGAGAGGGTCGTGTTGCTTGTCCGTTGTTGGTGCAATGCAAGCCCTTGCATTTTCTCTAACTGCCTCCTGAGTGGGCTTGTCGAGGATACCGGTCAGCGTATTTGTCAGCCAAGCCTCGAGTAGCTTCTTCACCGCTGGTGGCGCCTCTTCCACTGTGGATGTGGAAGCTCTTTTACCACGGGATGTTGTGATTCTGCCGTGAGAGAGGGACAGAGGTGTTAGGTGTTATGTCTTCGCCTTCTGTTTCAGAGACCTCATTGATGGTGTTTAAGAGGTTGGTAGTGAGATCGTCCACCGTCTTCTTCTTTCTTCTCCATTACCTGCCATGTTAGATCCGTGTGTACAAGGAAGTAGGAGCTTCTTCTTTTTGTAGACTGTGCCAGTTATAGATCTAGAAGAAACTAAAAACTTAACTAGATAATCCCCACAGACGGCGCCAAATTGTTTGACCAAAAAATATAGACTTTTGATTAAACTAATTAATTTAGTATGACGAAGGTCTAAACCTAGTTAATGATAATAACTTCAGATCTATTATCGATTAACATAAATAACACAATAACAGTGTTGAGAGAAGATTATATGTGATGTATATTCAATGTTCAAGATCATTAATGACAGGGGAATATCAAGCGATAAATAACGATAAATAACATTAAAGTAAATAAGGAGAATGATTCACCCAATATTGAATGAAGTGGATGATTATTCTTTCTGACAATGATGAATGATAGACAAATACTAGAATGTTGGGACCCTTCTCGGATCTAACGGAAAAAGTGTGGAATGATAGACAATCGATTCTCTTTAGAAAGATAGTGATTGTCTTTTATCTAGAGAGAAAGTCTGATTTTTAAATAATGTTCTTATCCGAGAATATTATATATCTCTTTCTCCCTCTATCTCTTTTTCTATTTATATGAGACATTCCCTAGTCAACCCTAAAAGTAGAGATACCAAGAATATTCAATAGAATATTCTACTACAAAAACTAGTTGTTTGCGCTGCCCTTGATGCTCGACCTCGGCCGTTATTGACTACTAGACTACGAGCCCCGTTATCCACTAATCGACCTCGACCATATCGCTTTCCACGATACCGCTTTATGCTAAATCCCACTGAGGTAGATTTTGACCCATACAGTAAGTGAAAGTTTTTCTGGTAAGGAACGCTTTAATTTATCCTCTAGTTGACATACGCGATGCGAATCAGAATGAATCGGAATCAATAGGCTTCAAATACTGAATGGTTAAATAAAAAATAAAAAAAACCCAAGAAAGTACTTACAAAATGATACTCTAATAAATAGCAAATAAAAGAAGAAGAAGAAGATGATCAAGAAAGAACTTCAAATAGAGGCAATGCCTACTTACAAACTTGGACAAGTTCGTTCTGCAGTTCAGTGCGAATTAGGCCCTTAGTTGTAACACAACCCAAATGATTTGTAATAAAATAAAGGGGAATTTTCCGAAACCACTATAATTTAATAGTTATTAACTTTTTATAACTATCATATACATATTTACTTTCTATAGCTAATATTTCGTTGCTACCAGACTGTATTCGCGTTACTGTATTCATGAATATTGTCGTGAAATTCGCCTAATAAGTAGGGAGTCCAGCTGTACAATAACGGAAATAAGATCAATTAGCGCGTATCACTTCTACTTTAACTCAACAAAATTAATTATACAAAATTTTGTTGCTACTGTGTTGTATTCCATGTATTCGCGCGACTGTATTTATAAATACAGTGAGGTAATCCACCTAAAACAATAGAGATTATAGTTGTTTAATTATGTATTTCATGTATTCACGCGACTGTATTTATAAATACAGTGAGGTAATCCGCCTAAAAAATAAAGATTACATCTGTTAATTTCTGTATTCCATGTATTCACGTAGAAGTATTTATAAATGTAGTGAGGTAATACGCCTAAAAATAGTGATTACGAGTTTTTAATAACGGAAAGCGCAACGTTGAATTGTATTCAATTTCACTATATTGAATTCAGTTGTATTCAAAACAACAAAAAATCAAGAAATATGGCGTATATCGTTCTATTCAATTCAACTGTATACATAGTATTCAATTCACCAATATTCATTATTCACTATTATACATTGTATTTAATTTACCGTATTCAATTCGACTGTATTCAAATAAAAAAAATTATAAAAATAGTGATATTCGGCTGTATTCAAAAAAAAATAAAATTCGGAATACATAAATATTGACAAAAAAATAATTTATTTGTACAATAATACAATTTATTTGAGTTTATTTATACAAAATACAATGTATTTGTATCATTGTATGTGACTCAAATAGCAAAGAAGAGAAAAAAGTTTGCCAGATATGGCATTTTTCGGCCAAGCAAAATCCTGTATACATTGTATTAAAATTAAAAATGGAGACGAACATAAATCCGGCCCTCAAATCTTCTCCGGCGACTCTGCTTCAGATTTTTAAAAGTTCAATCCGTAGCCATGGCCAAATCTGTTTGCCTACTCCCTCTTCGCTTCAGATCTATTCTTTTCGCTTCAGAAAGTCCGCCAACGCCACCAAAAATGGCTGCTACGACGGCTGCCTTGATGGAAAAGGGAGAGAGATTTGAGGGAGAACAGAGATTATTGAGAATCTTGCTGATAGAGAGAGAAAAAAGAAAGAGAGAGAAATAACAAAACTGGCGTATTTCACGCCTCAATGGTAGGTATAAAATAAATACTTATTTTGCTATAAAATAAAAATGATAGCTATAAGTAATAATATTTTAAAATCGTTTTGGTTTATAATAAATAGGGTGTAATAGTTTGTTATAGGAGGTAAAATTTCCTAAAATAAAGCACTACCAACTCACTAAGTTGGGGCTAAATGGACTTTAGTATTTGAAAAATCAAAAGGAAATTTTACATAAATAGCCAGCTAGATTTAGTGTTTATTTTTTTTATCGATATACATAAGTTATATACTGATTATATTCGGTTATATACATACTATACATGTATTATACATATATATTATAAATTCATTTGTCTATTTTAGTTTAAGCGGTCGGGTGGACGATTATTTAAGTTAATATAATGTTGTCACACCCCAAAATCCATCAATAGCATGCGCGATTAATATATGACACCAACCCATATCATTCACCGACCATATGCATTCAAAACCTTGTTTAAACCATTTAAAAATCTATATATGAAACAATTTCATATTAAATGATTAAAATAAAAATGTTAATATTATCCTTTCATGTATTCCGCGTACGAACCATAATTACAACCCAACATACTATTTATGAAGTTTTCACTTTCGAAAACTGTCTGCTTTTAGGAAAAAAGATTAAATTTACTCCTCTACTTTTGAATATTATCTATAATTAACCTTCATTATACTATCCGGCCATATTTACTCATACCTTATTTAGGGGCGGAGCTACAGTAGTAGGTGCGGGTTCGGGCGAAACCAGTAACTTTTTCCGGAACCCTGTATTTGTATTGAAATATTTACTAAATCTATATAAATATATACTGCCGAACCTAGTAATAAAAGGGGTCTTGGTTCAATGGTAAAGGTTGTGGGTTTGTTGGAAAAGATGGGGGTTCAATTCCCCCTAAAAGCAATGTTTTATTTTAAAATTTAGAACCCACCCACTTTAAATCTCTAGCTCGCCTCTGCCTTATACTATCGGATCAAATTTACCCTAGCAAACTCTTAAAAATTATCCCCAAAATAGAAATTCCCCTTTATCATCCTTTTCCCCAATAATTACAACCCAGCATACTATTTCTGGAGCCTGTAAGACATGAAACAACTGTAGTGCTAATTAGGCTCATTAGTTGCAACACAGCCCAATTTATTTGTAAGGAGAGTTTGGGCACCAAGTCTCTAAATTGGGCCAACATTAGTGGACGGTAATATTTGAAGCATTAACATAAATAACCATCTAAATTAATAGCCGGTGGATATATAATACGTGTATAATTCGTAAAATTTATGTAAACATAGCACGGGCTAGCCAGTTTTCGGACTGGTAATTCAAAAATAGCCACCGTTTGCAAAGTCAATGAAAAATAGCCACTATTTTGCTGCAACACGGACCGGTCCAACATAATATACTGGAGATTGATGCACATGTGTATGAACTTCCAGCATATTATACTGGAACTCCAACATGCGAAAAGTTCCAGCATAATATACTGGAGATTGGAGCACATGTGTATGAACTTCCAGCATATTATACTGGAACTCCAACATGCGAAAAGTTCCAGCATAATATACTGGAGATTGGAGCACATGTGTATGAACTTCCAGCATATTATACTGGAACTCCAACATGCGAAAAGTTCCAGCATAATATACTGGAGATTGGAGCACATGTGTATGAACTTCCAGCATATTATACTGGAACTCCAACATGCGAAAAGTTCCAGCATAATATACTGGAGATTGGAGCACATGTGTATGAACTTCCAGCATATTATACTGGAACTCCAACATGCGAAAAGTTCCAGCATAATATACTGGAGATTGGAGCACATGTGTATGAACTTCCAGCATATTATACTGGAACTCCAACATGCGAAAAGTTCCAGCATAATATACTGGAGATTGGAGCACATGTGTATGAACTTCCAGCATATTATACTGGAACTCCAACATGCGAAAAGTTCCAGCATAATATACTGGAGATTGGAGCACATGTGTATGAACTTCCAGCATATTATGCTGGACCGGTATATTATACTGGAACTCCAGTATAATATCCTGGAGTTCCAGTATATTATAATGGAACTCCAATATATTATGCTGGAATATTTTTCGGATTCTGAATATTGTTTTCGTTCAAATTTATCTTTACATGAAAAGTGGCTAAATTTCGATTACTTTTGAAACTGTAGTTATTTTTCAATTACTACTTGTAAATCCGGCTATTTTTTAATTTCTCCCAAAATTTTCATGTGGCACTTAGTTTTGCACCAACCCATTGAATTCGTTCTCACTTAAAAAAAAATATTTAATTGATATCCAATTTTTGGATAACTTCAGATACATACACTTTTCTTTTTTAATTTACTGTTGTTTTCTTCTTATTTGTGCTTAAAGTTTCTTCTTCTTCTTAGGCGTAAAATAGGTTTGTTAAAATTATTGTTATTTTGACAATTTGATGATTGAGATTTATTTTTTATGATATCTGAAAGTTAAGCTTCAAATTTGAGCTCATTTGGAATAGATTTGGGGATTGAATTGTGTATTTGAATGATGAAATTCGAAGAACAAATTTATGTTTTAAAATTCAAGATTTCAAATCTAAAGTTGTATTCAATAGATTGAACTACTCAAGATTCGAATTTCTGAAGTTGCATTTGAAAGATAGAAGAACTTTTGTCTTCAGATTTGATTTCTGAAGTTGCATTGAAGGGATTGAACTACTTCTGATTCGAGTTTCTGAAGTTGTATTGAGAGATAGAAGAATTCAGATTTGATTTCTGAAGTTGCATTGAAGAGATTGATCTACTCCAAATTCGAGCGGGTACACTTTGCAAAATTTTATGCAATGCAAGTATAACTTCAACGGTGGTCCCAAAAGTGGGTATATATGAAAATATATGGAGTATAATATATTTATAATTAATATATAATCTATGTTTATTGATTAAAAAAAAAGTAAACAGTAAATCCGACTGTCATTTTTGTAAAGATCCCAAACAAAACCACACACGATGTGTACTCTACAACTTTTCTTTTGATGCAATTTTGTAAATTTTTCATAGTTCTTTATTATTACAGGAAAAAGTTTTTATAAAACTAAAACCACATTCTTCAGCAGTGTTTTGAAATAAAGATGGAGGCGTAAGGTGAGAGGCTTTCCTGTCACGCGGCAAGCATATACGACATGAATATTTAATTTTTAACAATAATTTAAAACTTCAAAAAATTCAAACGAAATAAATGCGCAGAACTAAAACTATTGTATGTGTAATAACATATGTACTACCAAATTGTTAATTATAGAACTAAATATTAGGTAAGTTATATCCAAATAATTAAAGAGAATATGAATCCAGGTGTAAAGGATGCAATGGTTATTTCTTGGGACCTAGTTGTCTAATTTATGTGCATTGACGACGACCTATTACAACATATAACTATTTATATTGTGATTTGATAACATAAATAATCGACTAATTAGTATGTTATAATCAGTTAACATATTTTTTGATAGTGTAAAATTATTTACACAAATTACCGTATATAAACTAAGATAACTCTAACTAAGAAAAGATGGGAGTAAGATAATTTGATGACATTATCTCTTAGGTGTGCTTGAAATTGTTGGTATATCAATATGCCAACAAATGTAATATAATGTAAGATCATGTACGAGGGTTGACGCTTGCCTAGTGTTAAAAGGTCAAGAAAGCTTGTGACTTGATGATAGGGGAATTGACGACCGAAGCCTCGGTGTGAACAGCTACCGTAACTATAAGGGTCCTAAGATAGTAAAATTTTTTATTGAGTAAGTTTCGGAACGTCACAGGAACAAAGATATTTTTGATAGTGAACAATTTTCTTTTTAATGAGTCATACGTCTTAAACAAAAAAAACAAATATACGTTATATTTATGTGAGATGAAACATTAAATGGAGCAGTGCGTCGTTTATTATTGCAGTTAGTGCTTCACTTAGTCTTGTTTTTTGTTCTGTACATTTGGGATTACCAAATGTGACAATTTGCACTTTAAAAAACGGCACAAATTTATGTGCCCCTTGACTTATGGCCAAAAAACAAATGTAGTTTGGTGGTCTAGAATTGAAATAATACCTTTTGCTCTTTCGATAAGTCCCTTTTAGACAGGAGCACAATTGTACAAAACAACGTGAATTAACAAAGTTTGAGGTCACATGCTATGACTGGTCCCTAACTTAAAAACAGGATATTCAATGCATAATAAAAGCACTTCTCGTATAATTTCATGTTGTTAGGTGTGCTCGAATGGTAAGCGCCCTCCACTTCCAATCAAGAGGTTGTGAGTTCGAGTCGTCTGCGTACATACTACACTAGTGAGATTATACTGAGTTGTTAATAACTTTTAATGATATGAAGTTTTTTTAAAGAAAATCATATGAACTTGACAATAAATAAATAATATTACGCCATAATAAAAATATTTATAAACAAAGTTAGCTCGACACTAGCTTTGTGCTCTCGGCGCATGGTACGCTATCGTGTGTCGTCTGTGAATCGCCATGGCTAGGAAGAG
This sequence comes from Nicotiana otophora, assembly GCA_000715115.1. NCBI lineage: Eukaryota > Viridiplantae > Streptophyta > Magnoliopsida > Solanales > Solanaceae > Nicotiana > Nicotiana otophora. The sequence continues at coordinate 9,509 of AWOL01S0426686.1, forward strand.
GGGACGACCCGCAAAACAACCGCTCGTGACCGTAGGAAGCTCTATTAGCGCAAGTGTGATTGCTGATACCATCGAAAAAGGAAACTCACAGCAAGTGGTAACTCCGATTGGCAACCCGTTCCTAGCTAGGTCAATCGATTTGGGGGTGAAAAGCAATAAACCATATGTGCACAAGAAACTGATCTTAAGCTTACATACAACACAAAACCAACCAATTATGGCTTCAAATCCTACTGCTCGAGAAATTTCACCTGAGGATATAAGAGAATAAAGTGTTACACCAGCAACTAGGGCTGAGGAAGGAGAACAACAAGAAAATCCAAAGGCTCCGACAAAACCCGCAGCACCGTGGACAACTCTTTTTGCTGGAAATCGCTCTGTTGAGAATGGTATGCACCTAGATTACATTGCATCTGAAATTGTGAATGGCCAGTTTGTCGTCAATTTGGATAAAACTAAAATTGAGTGTGAAACTGAAAAGTGGAAGAAAGCTTTTATTGTTTATATAATTGGGAAAATGACTGGGGACAATCATATGAGCAAATACATCTCACAATTTTGGAACAATGTGGCTGAACCAGAATTGTTTTTTCATGAAGAGGGGTATTATATCGTTAAATCTCAAAGTCTAGGCGATTTGCAGGAAGTATTGTATGGTGGCCCTTATACCATCAATATCAGGCCAATCATTCTTAAATAATGGACCCCGGATTTTGATTTCAATGATGAATTCTTGATAGAAATTTCATTTTGGTGAAGTTTCCAAAACTCCCGATGAATTGTTGGGGAACAAATACACTAACCAGGATGTATGCTAGAATTTTGATTGAAGTGAATGTCACAAAGAAAATGCTTACTGAAGTAACAATTAAGGATCCGTCTGGTAGACAATTTCAACAATCCATTGAATTTGAATGGAGGCTAGCATTCTGTGCTGAGTGCTTGCAGATTGGCCATGACTGTAGCAAGCAAAAGAAAGAAGTGAGAATTGTCCCACTGCAAAGAGTCAGACCTACGCTAGTTCAAGCATGGAAACCAAAAGATAATCGACAACCAGCGGAGAAAATGAAGAACCAACAACAAGCTTTGTATCAGAGTGAAGCTAATGAAAGGGGTAAATAGAAACTTGGGGCTCCAACTAATGAGACCACTGAAGCAGGCTGGACTCAAGTGCGAGCAAAATAATCCACTTCAGGTCAGAAATTGACTAAACACCAATCAAGTAGACAACATTAGAACATGTGGGAAAGACGAGCAATATCATGTAACTAATGCAGAGGTGATAGTGACCAGGAATGGATTCCAAGCTTTGTCTGCAGAGGGAATGGGAGATGAGAACACTAGGCCTCCTGATATAGGAGGTGAACTCATACTATCTCAGTTAAGGGAATCAATAAGAGATACAAGTAGAAAGAGCTTAAGCAGTATCTTAGAGATAATCATATTAGATTAGCTGGTTTATTAGAAACTAGAGTCAAAGAAAATAAAGCACAGTCTATAGCTAGCAAGGTGGCTCCTAACTGGGATAGGCTGACTAACTACACAGAAGCAATCAATGGGAGAATATGAGTTCTGTGGGACGCCAAAATCTATGAAGTTCAACTCATAGCAAAGGCAGCCCACATGTTTCATTGCCAGGTGACTGGTAAGCTGAATGGTATAGTTTGTATGCTCACAGTGGTATATGGGTTCAACACAGTAGATCAAAGGAAAGTTTTGTGGAATCAACTTGAACAGATGGCCCCCATGATCAAGATGCCTTGGCTTTTATGTGGAGATTTCAATGTTGTACCAACTCCTCAACATAGACAAGGCAATCCTATGACTTTAGCTGAATTGAAAGACTTCTCAGAATGCTACAATAGCCTGTTACTAAATGAAATACCTTGGAAGGGATATTACTATACATAGACTAACAACCAAAGAGGGGATGCTAGAGTATGGAGTAGACTTGACATGGCAATTACAAATGATGATTGGATGATACGATATAGACACTTGACTGTAACCTATGGAGAACCATTCATATTAGACCATAATCCTATGATTATACCTTTGAGAGGGCCAAGGAGCAATATTAAGTTCCCTTTAGGCTCTTTAATATCTGGGTAGATCATGAGCACTTTAATCAGATTGTAGCACAAGGATGGTCCAGAACTATGACAATTGAAAAGATGAGGAATGTGTGGTTCAAACTGAAACAATTGAAACCAGCCTTTAAGCAACTAAACTCAACTGAGTTCAAAGGGGTAGCAGGGAAAATTACACCAGCCAGAGAAACTCTGAAAGAGATTCAAGAAGTAATGCAGACCCACTATTCTGATACCCTAGCTGATCAGGAGAAAGAATGCCTACATCAATTGGAGAAATAGTCATTGATAGAGGAAAATGCACTGCAGCAAAAGTCCAGGGCTACTTGGATTAGACTGGGTGACTCAAACAATAAATATTTCACAGCCATAATGAAGGAAAAGCAAACTCAGAAGCAGATTCTTGAGATTAACTCCTTAACAGGTGGTAAACTACAAGACCCAAATGTAATCAAAGTTGAATTTGTTGACTTATATAAATCCTTAATAGGAACAATAACATCTAGATTACCGTCTGTCAATAGATTGGTTATGAGGAATGGTCCTTGTCTATCACATGCACATCAAACAGATTTGTGTGCTAATGTTATAGAGTCAGAAATCTATGAAGGACTGAATGCAATTGGGGACTGTAAAGCCCCAGGGATAGATATGTTCAATGCTTTATTTTTCAAGAGATCATGGCCCATTATCAAGAAATATGCTTGTGAAGTAGTGAAGGAATTCTTTGATACAAGGATCCTATATAAGACCATAAATTGCACCACACTCACCTTATTGCCAAAAGTTGCCAACCCAGATATAGTAAAGGATTATCGACCCATAGTATGCTGCACATTATTGTATAAGCTGATTGCCAAAGTCATAACTGGAAGAATGCAAAATGTTATGACTCATATCATCTCAGACTCACAAGTAGGCTTCATTCCAGGGAGAAGACTAGCTGGTTAAGTCATACAACATGAAGCACATTTCTCCTAGATGCATGATAAAGGTGGACTTACAGAAGGCTAATGACTCTGTAGAGTAGATATACTTAGAGTAGGTTCTTGAGGGACCGACTTTCCCCGAGAAGTTTATAAAATGGATAATGACTTGTGTGAAAATAGTTAATTACTCCACTATATTAAATGGAGAATCAATAAAGCCTTTTAATGCAGCTAAGAGATTGAGGCAAGGAGATACAATGTCACTATTATTATTTGCTATTGCTATGGATTATCTGAGTCAACTACTCAATGGACTGGAACAG
>AWOL01S0426879.1:0-10229 GCA_000715115.1 Nicotiana otophora
AGTTTCTGGCTAAAAAATGCAATTGGACGATGATCTTGAGACAACACTGCTCTTATGCCGGTAGTGGAAGCATTAGTTTCCACCGAAAAAATCTTTTGAAAGTTCGGCAAACATAACACTGGAAGTAATAAACATAATAGGTATTAGTTTGGTAATAGTTGGAGCAACAAACTCGGATTCTACAAGAATATCATTTTTTTTTACTACGAAGAGGGAATTCTCACAAAAATTGGATAGGGGTCAAGGCACTGTCGGGAGCCAGCCTGACTCAAATGCCCCCGAACCACGCGAAATGGTCATTTATTACACGGATCACTGACTCTGCTTGGGGTGTGAGTATGGTATGAACTAATATTACTTTGAACCAAAAGATTACAGATTCAATGAATCTATTACTGATTTGAGTATTAGCAGCAACAATGAAAGAAGAAAAACAAACTAGCAGAAGGAGGGAGGTTCCCGAACTAACAAAACCTATAGTAAAGATAAAAGACAAGACCCATTTTGCATAATCCCTACATACTAGTCTCCTGCACATTTATATAGTAGACTCCTCCTTATGTGCCCTTCTATGCTGTTGCCTTATCTCTAACGAATGTGCAGCATTGTCCTTGGTAGGGACCACAAAGTTGTCCAGGTATTTTGGTGGATGCACTACCCTATTGTTGTGACTCTGCCCAGTATGTCCTTCAGTGTGATTCATTACAGTGGATTAATTATTCGTCGGCTGTCCCGCGCATCCCTACTATACATAGCAGTCGTCCCAACTCACTTAAAGGATGATATTTACTTGCTAAAACTTCTAAAGAGGCAGAGTCCTCAAGTAATAATATCTAAACAAATTCACCCCTACATAGTTAAACACTCTTTCAACATGAAAATGAATGACCAATAAAATGTCATAATTTGAATTACCTTGACTATCAAAACATGTACATACAAGCACCAACAGCAAAAACGAGTTATTATCGGGGACAGCTGCAATTGCTCTTACCAGAAAAAAAGAAAGAAAGAAAGAAAGGTAAGTCCTACAGTTGCTGAAAGTGAACCCACTAATACTGACGAAAAGGTCCCGTTCGCCAAAAAATTACATTATATATGTAAGACAAAATCTATTTTTTACCTCTATATATTATGTTTTGAATCCTTATGACACAACCCAAAAGCATAACTTAGTGGTCAAGGGGATTCAAAAACTTTATGAGGTCATTGGTTCTATTCTCACTAGCTACAAACTTTTTTCCTTTTTTCCTTTTTTTGACCCACCTTGACGGTAATCCCTGACTAACATTATTGCACAACAAATATGGCTAATTTCTCTACCATGTCTCACTTAACAAAAGTTTTAACATATCCTGCCACAAATCCTTAAAAATACGATAGCACTTAAGCCCAACTCACAACTCTAATCAGCAAACATTAAATTAATTGATTCAGAGTATTAATTATCAATCCAGCTAGGATGTTGTTCCCCTAAAACTACTAGGGAAGAATAAGCAGTGCATTAATTCTAGCAATTAGTATATAAGATTAGACAAAGAATAATAGGTAAACGAGAAGGGGGTTTAACCACTTCTTTCTTTAGCTTAGACAAAGCTCCTGTTGTTTCTATACAACAACAACAACAACCCAGTATAATCCCACTAGTGGGGTCTGGGGAGGGTAGTGTGTACGCAGACCTTACCCCTACCCTGGGGGTAGAGAGGCTGTTTCCAATAGACCCTCGGCATCCTTCCCTCCAAGAACTTCCCACCTTGCTCTTGGGGTGACTCGAACTCACAACCTCTTGGTTGGAAGTGGAGGGTGCTTACCATCAGAGCAACCCACCTTGTCAACCTCCTGTTGTTTCTATGAGAACATGAAATAAGCAAGCTAACAGCTTTAGCAATTGAAACCAAAAAACTAGCGAGCAAAAGATAAACTAATAAGAATAAGAGGTTGTAACATGATAACTTAAAAAAGATAAAGTGCCACATCATACAAAAGCAAATACTAAGTAAGTAACTTTGGAGAGATCAAGCTTTCCGTAAAAGCAAATCCCTTCTGACCACGAGCTCGAGGCCATAATACAGATGGTTCTCTGGATGTCCTAAATACATTAGTCCCACCTTGATAGTGTATGCACCAGAATAACAACTCACCATCTACAAACCTATACTTTGGAACAGCTACATAAATCTCGGAATCTCTTATAGTAAATAATGCATTCCAAGATTCCTTGACGTGATAGTCTTTCTTTACCCATAACTTAAAAGTGCCCTCCTCCCGATGAGACTCATAAGTAGAATAAGCACAAAGCATTCCTTCCAATACTGAAACGCCAACATTGATATCGCTCAGCAAGCATATTTCCTCAGGTAATGGTATTTCTCCATACACTTCATTTGAAATACCAAATGAAACCACAAAATAATTTCCTTTTGTTTTCCCAATCCAATGAAATGCCTGATGTACAAATGCTAAAGAATGCATACCAGACAACACATTGTGACTGCCACAAGGATGTTTATCAATTTCTCTCCAGAGACCACTTTTCAGCGCGAGAATTTCACTAGGCCATTGGAAACCATCATTATATATGATATCGTGAATAATAAGGATCTTATAGTCGCCACTAGTTGAGTCATAACCCAATCCCAAATAGGAATCTCCCTTCAAAGGAAATTCTGGATTAGGAAGTACAATTGATTCTCTTGTGGAGGGGTTCCATAGCAAAAGTATGGGCGTTGCATCAAAAATATTATCAACCGTGATAATAGCCAAGCCATTGCAAAAACAATTGATTTCGCAGTACCTTGGTCGGAGTTTGAAGGGCAATCAAGTTTCTGTACGTCCTCAACCAGTTGAACCGAGGATAAAGGACAACAATACATGGAAAATATACGATCCTTAGGGCACTTTTGGCAAATAAGAAACTTTTGGGAATTTTGATCATTCTTGGCATGATTGAGATGCTTCATGTTAAAGTAAGGCTTGGAGATCAATGTATTCCAAAATTTTGAAACACATTCGAAACGAAGAAGAGACCGCACAGTTAACCTGCTGAGGATGTCCCCAAGTATTTCCTCTGGGAAGTGAACTGCCGTGACCTAGATTAGAACAACCAGACAATTTTTTAAAAGTACTCCAATATTAGACATTTCAACCATGACAACAACAACAACAACAACAACAACCCAGTATAATCCCATTAGTGGGGTCTGGGGAGGTTAGTGTGTATGCAGACCTTACCCCTACCCTGGGGTAGAGAAGCTGTTTCCAATAGACCCTCGGCATCCTTCCCTCCAAGAACTCCCCACCTTGCTCTTGGGGTGACTCGAACTCACAACTTCTTAGTTGGAAGTGGAGGGTGCTTACCATCAGAGCAACCCACCTTGTCAATGACATTTCAACCATGAGTTTAGAAAAGATAAACCTGAAACATGTTTGATTTCTTCTATCTAAATTTTACAAAGACATAGTAACAAAATTGAAACTTTCAGTATTTCCGACACGTTTGATGCATTGGTTATACTTTTCTAGTGTGACTTTAACATTATTAACAGTAATTTAAGTAAAATTAAACACGGAATTATACACCTTTTAGCCATAGAAAAAAACAAAAAGTGTGTTCAACAAAAGAACTCACCTCATCAACAACCTCCATCTGCTTTGATGGCTTCACCAACTCTTTGATTTCTTCCTCTGTTTGTGATTTACCTTTCGTGTCAGTTTGGAGCTTTGATTTGAATGGTAGGGTTTTTTTATAATTAGAGATGGGCCGGGTCGGGTCCTCAATATTGGAGTACAAATTTTGTCATTTAATTTTGAATGAGCCAAGGGATCTCATATATTAATCCAGTAGATGTAACTTTAATTTCTTTTCAAAAATTACTCCTCTCCTTCATTTTTATATGTCACTTCTTTTAATCTTTTCTAAAATTAATGCTACTTTTATATTTTTGAAGATCTTTTACCTTTATTATTTTATTTTATCCTAAATAACACTTTCTTGTAAGAAAGAATCTGACCACAAGATTATAGGAACGGTTTTAGTATTTTTTTTTTTTTTGGGTAAATAAGCAATTTTATTACCAACTAAGAGAATACAACTCAAGAAAAAAAAGAAAATAGCAAATTGGACTACTCCAGGTTTGCACTCCAACTCTACTCAGTTCACCATGTCAAATAGCCTAAAATCCTTATAAGATGATGATCATCTTGATAATTCCTGTAGGTTGTCTTCTTTTGCTATGAAACACCACCAAATTCCTTTTTTGTCAATTGTAATACACAATTGCTGCCAAAGTTATTCTGTATATGGTGGTTGTTGCACTCTTCCCTCTGTGATTACTTTCAAGCCATTGTATTTTTTCGGTCCACTCCATAACATTCCTTGATATACCTTGCCATTCCAACAGCTTCCCCCAAATAAAAGTAGATACAACACATGTGAAGAATAGATGTTCAATACTTTCCAATGCTGCCTGACACAAAGGAAATGTCTGATCCACCACCATTCCCCAGTGAGCTAGCCGATCTTTTATATATAACCTTCCATGAGCCACCATAGTCACTATGAACAACCATTTAAGAGATCCTGGATTGTTGCATATTAATCTTTTCCCACTAACTTTTGTGTACTCTCCAAGCATCTTTAGATACATCTGTTTGATTGAAAATGAGCTTAGATTCATCAAATCTTCTTTGGTCATACCAGCCTCCTCAATATATTGCTTAGTTTTAAAAACCTTTTGTATCATCCAAGATTCAACAAGCTTGCTTGGGAAATTTATCTCACAGTGAGTTTTCTCTCCCATAGTATATATGAATCTACTTCATCCATAAGATATCTTTCTTCTTACTCAACTTCCACAATAGCTTACACATAGCCGCTTTATTCCATAGGTGAACTACCAATTAGGTATCTTGGGACCACTAAGCTCTAAAAGATTGTTGTCATATGATGTCAACCATTGATAGATAAAATGATTGGCAGGATAACTTCATGGACTTCAAGATTTAGTTATATATCAATATTTTCTTTCTTAAATTTTGTGTTCAATTAAACATCGCGAAAGAATGGTCCCGTATATTAATATTTGCCTATGTTGCTTTATAATATAGAAGTATAGAATAAATATATAAAACAGAAAGTACAAGAAAGTATAATGTACGCATGACTCTTGGTATTTACATAGAGAAAGAAGATCCATATTTTAAAAGGTTAACAAATTTACCAAACCAGATTGTGATCTAATGTAACATAACTTTTTGATATGAAAAGTGCCAGTAATGAAAGTTCATCTATAAGGGTGCTTTAAAAGCCCATAAGAGTAAAACAATAATACTCTCGATGTGAACTTTGTTTGATCGGGCACGGAGTTTAAGAAAAAATGAAACTTTTAGAATTTGTGGTCATAAACAAGTCAAAAAGGGGCCCATGTTATTTGTGTGTTTATAAAAGTTTCTCATTAAGGATAGAATTGTAAGTTTAAGCAAAATTGTATCCAAATTTAGAATATGGTCATTTTTTTTTAACGGACCAAAAATAAAATAGATTTACATAAACTGAAACGGAGGGAGTATATAATATGATAACCATCACCGACCAGTGAATTATGCGTGATATTTTATTCGCAATTCATCTTACTCAATCAGGTTCCGTTTAAGGAGATTCATGTAAGTTTTCAGCTTATGAATTGTGCGTGATCTGTCTAGTTTAGATGCATATTTTCCTTCGAAAAGAAATTCAAGTACATTTAAAATATTATACAAGATTTAAAGAGTCTTATTAGGTATGCCCTTCTAGTTTTTATTTAAAATATCACGTTCTGAACAATTTTTGTACCAAATATTTTTCAATTAAAACTTGCTTACGATTTCAAAAGAAATCAACCCATTTATAACCTAGAAATTTTTGAAAATTTTAAAATGAAATTAAATAAAATTCATGAATAAATTCATCAATTTGCGATCAAGATATTTTTTCAAAACCAAGAATGAATCTACTATTAAAATTTAAACCACTTTGAAAATCCACAAAACATAAATATATTAAACCAAATTCTTTATTTCAAAATATCTAAAATCTTATATAACTTATTATACTAGTTTCAGAATATTATAGTGACTCTTTAACAATCGTCCATTTATAAAGAATTCAAGCATATGTATGTTATTAGCAAGTAATTATGATACAACTGATTTTTTTGTATTTTTAGTGAGATAAATATTCAATTTTTGAAAAATCCAATATGAGCAACCTTGAAATAAATGGTAGCCCACCTGAAACAACTGTTTTATACAAGAAGATTAATAATACTCGTCAGATGTAGCATTATCAGTAGTTAGCAGTGGTGATGAGAAGTCATCCAGAATCAAGTCATCCAACTTTCTTCAACATCAGAAGCAGTTGGCACATGGCTAGAGAGCTGCTTCTTAAGATCCTCGTTTTCCCTATGTCATATGGAGAAAAAAAAAACTTGGATTGAAAAATCATAACAAGATCCTTTAATATATTATAAACACAATTAACAAACACAATAAACAAACTTAGAAAAAACAAAGTATACCTCTTTAAATTTTCAACTGTCCTTTCTAAAGTTTCTAACTTAACTATGAAACCATTCACGTTATCTGATTCTTTCAGTGGTGCAGCTTCTTTCACTCGATTAGTTATCCATGCTTATTTTTAAGAGGTATTATATCAGTTAGCTTGTTTCTCAATTTTTCTTGACCACCATAGAATTCGCGTAGACCCAAGAAATCATTAATACCAGATTTTCTAGTAAACGATTCAGCAAAAATACATCCTTGATAATTTATTGTTGGATTGGTGTTGTGACATATGAATCAACTTTGAATCGTCTGAGAAGGCGAGGATGACTGAAGCAAATCCAGAGGTGGAGAACCAAAAGTAGGCCCAACATTAGAAAGCCTCTTCTTAATATCCTCATTTTTTCTATAGCACATATGAAACAAGTTTTAATATAAATATCAACAGACAACAAACAAATTTTCAATTAAGATAATCCAGAATTACCAAATATTTTTTACCACTTATTTCAATATCTATTCCTATCGTCCTTCACTTAGGCATAAGTAAAGCATACAAGTACAAGAGAATAAACGGACGATTCACTCAAAATACCAATTTTATTTTGGACATGAGCCAAGCAACACTGATGTGAAATGTTGAGATTGACATTACAATAGACATTGCTTTTACTTATTTAAAGGAATTAATAAAGGATAATATACCAAAGATGCATGAATTAATTTTCTGGTCCCAAAAATAAAAGGCTAAGATTCAACATTCAACTCCAAATAGGTTTTCGAAATTACTATTTAATTTTTTTTTAAAATGCTCAAGCTTTTAATCTAATTTTTGAATATGTAATTGTGACTCAAATATTAGTTCAACAAACCAAATATATTTGGGTGGTGAAAAATTAGATTTTTAAGATAATCCACCATTGTTGAACACGCTTAAATAAGTGGGTTTAAATTTCGAATATGATTTTGTTAGAAATTTAAAGTGGATGTTGTTTAGACTTGTTAGAAATAGTATAAGGAGGTTGTATATAAAATTTGAAGTCATTTAATAAAGATTTAGACTGGTCCACCATTGTTGAACAAGCTTAAATAAGTTTATTTAAATTTCGAATCTGATTTTGTGAGAATTTTGGAGTGGTTATCCTTTAGACTTGTTAGGAATAGTATAACGAAGTTGTATACAAAAATTGAAGTCACTTAACGGAGATTTGGAATGGTTTTGAACAAAAATTGCAACTAAAAATCGTGAATCTACAGACGTTTGTATAAAGGTGTATAAAAGTGTATAAGAGGTATTTATATACCCATATACACTATTATACAATATTATACATCATTCTACAAAAACCGACTTCATCTTTTTCCTTGCGTCTTTCTGAAATTTAACTCAAATCTTGCTCAAATCTAATCCAAATCACTTCAAATTTTAATTTTGAACTCCTCTTGAGATTTTCAATCAATTGGAACAACATCCAATACTAACAAACTCAAAAAAAATTATTTTCGAAAGTGAAGTTTTGAATGACCGTCAAAGGTGGACTTCTATTCTTCAATTTTATGTTCTTCAATTTTCTTACATACATAGCAATTAGGTGATACATTTATAATTTTGCAAATATGTAGCCCAAAGATAATAGGCCAAGGTTTTAAAAAAATCAATTTTTTTCACACAATCAACTACTATTTTCACACAAAGATAGCATAAAATGCAAAGCAGAAGCTCCAAACAACTAAATCGGGTAGCTTCCAATAATTTTCTTTTCAAATCATGTACACATTGGGCTAAGTCGGGTAAAGATTTGAAATATGGGCCAATTTGCGTTATGTGTTCCAGCAAAGTGATTCTAAGTGTAATTGTTCCTTGTTTTTATTGAANATGAATATGGGCTATATCAGTACAAACAAAAAGGGAGAGTCAGTACAAACAAAAAGGGAGAGAAATTTAAAAATAGCCAGATTTATAACTGGTAATTGAAAAATAGCCACAGTTTCAAAAGTAATCAAAATTTAGTCACTTTTCATGTAAAGTTAGATCTGAACGAAAACACTGTTCAAAATCCGGAAAATATTCCAGCATAATATACTGGAGTTCCAGTATAATATACCGGTCCAGCATAATATGCTGGAAGTTCATACACAGGTGCTCCAATCTCCAACATATTAAGCTGGAACTTTCCGCGTGTTGGAATTCCAACATAATATGATGGAAGTTCATACACAGATGCACCAATCTCCAGTATATTATGCTGGACCGGTCCGTGTTGCAGCAAAATAGTGACTATTTTTCAATGACTTTGCAAACACTGACTATTTTTGAATTACCAGTCCGAAAACTGGCTAGTACATGTTATTTTTACACAAAAAGGGCAAGCTACAAATTTCGCAAGTTGGCCAAAAATAATTACATTCGCTAGCCAAATATACAAAAACTTATACATTGATTATGTATAAATATATATATATATATATATATATATATATATTATATTAATATATAAACAAATATATTTTCTGGCTATTATTTTTGGGAGCGACTATATAGAGTAGTCTCCCAACAAAAAATTATAAACCTAAATAATAATGTTATTTTCCTTGTATTACGTAGGAAAAATTACAAAAAATATAAACTTGGTCTTTACTTATTGTTTAGTTACTCACACCATATCATATCTAATTCCGAGACAATGTCCTTTTTGCTCAAATAACTCCATTGAGCTTATTGATTTGTTTTTTATAGACATACGTAGGAAAATAAAAGAACATAAACTTGATCTAGATAAACACTTCGAGAGTGCATAATACAAGAGTATGCGGTGTTCGATGGACTCACTTTTGGGGTTTTGTAAAATACCTATATGACAAACCTTTCTATAACAACCACATATATTTCGGATTTTTTTAATTGTTATAGCGAAGTGTTGTTATAGAGAACGTATTGTAAATATATAAATTTTATTGGAATTAAATTCGTAAGATAATTTGGACTATATTTTATATTCAGGATATATTAGTTCAAATAAACTTATTGGATCAATATAATTGAATTAATTATATAAGTCCAATATATATATGGATTAAATAAATAATTCTTAATCCATTGGGCTAGCTCATTTAATTGGGCTAAAGTAATGAGCCCACTTCATCAAGCCCAAGATGTCATTTTCCTAGAGGCCCAGTCTGGTGCCACGTGTCGTATGCCGTGGTACGCCACGTCAAGCGGAAGAGCCAATAGGATCATGTCACGTGTCAAAATGACAAGGCATGCCAAGTCACATTAAAAGGCTAATAAAATCGTGCCACGTGTGCAAGTGACATGTTCTGACCAATCAAATGCGGCTATGTCACACTTCAATTTGATTGGTCGAAAAGAGTTTGTTCTTATCATAACTCCTCCCTCCCACAACTATAAATAGGGGTCTTCATAACTCAGAAAAAAAAAGACCAGAAGTTATAACAAGAAGCAAGAGAGAGCTCGTGGATCAAACGCTGAAAATTCCTCCACAAGTTTCAAGCTTCAAGTAATCAAGTTCAAGAAATCAAGTTCAAGCTCAAGCTCAAGAACGAAGAACAAATCAAGTTCAAGCTCAAGAATGAAGAACAAATCAAGTTCAAGCTCAAGAACGAAGAGCAAATCAAGGTTCAAGGAGTACGAGTTCAAATCAAAGTTCGTGCTAGTTGAATTCAAGATCATC
>AWOL01S0427172.1:2860-16878 GCA_000715115.1 Nicotiana otophora
TTGTTGTTGTTGTTGTATTGAAAGGGGAAAACCTTGGGTTTGGAATTATACTGGGGACACAGATGCTGTTAAACTAAAGGCCTCAGTGGTGCCAAAGTTAAACTTATCTGTCCTAAACCTCTTTTGTTCTTTCTATTTTGCCTCAATAGTGCAGAGTATTTCACGTATCATAATTAATGTTTATGCAAAGAAGAGTGCCTTGATAACTGAAATGATGATGTCATACAACAACAACAACAACAACAACCCATTAGAATCCCACTAGTGGGGTCTGGGGAGGGTAGAATGTACGCAGACCTTACTCCTACCCCGAAGGGATAGAGAGGCTGTTTCCTGGAGACCCTCGGCTCAGAGACAATAGATCCGAAATGATGATTTCATACACATTATCATAATAGGTTCAGGCGTTATTACTTGGTTCTATAGAATTCTTTTGCTGCTTGGGTTTTAGTTGTGTTTTTTCCCTCTTCTCATGCTTATTTGGCCAAGAATATTGTGTCTTTTCAGGTGGGTTTGGCACTTGTAGTTGAAGGACAGATTGTCTTGGGCGTCATGGGCTGCCCCAATTGGTGCGAAGACTGTTCTGAGAATTCTATCGTTGGGGTCCAAGAAAATAGTAGTTCCAGATCAGGGATCATCATGGTTTCTCATGTGGGTTGTGGAACATGGACAAAGAGGTTGTCAGACATACTAACCACTGAGTCATCTTACACTTGGACCAGATGCTCTGTTGACAGCTGCCAAATGGTGGAGGGAGCACGGTTTACTATTCCTGAAAGTCAATCATGGAAATCTTTACCTCTATCGGTTTTGTTTGATGCAAAAAGAGACTCTGAGAACATAGGAGAAGGGAACATACTTCTTCTGTCTGCATGCTGTGGGAGGTGAATTCTTCTTCTCAAAGACATTTCATATTCTTGAAAAATGTGTACTAGATGATGAATGGATGTTTAGATTTGTGATGTGAAATCTTTCTTGACCGCTGTTGGCATTTGTGGAAGTTTTTACCCCTAAAAGGCTCCTATTTGGTTGATGAGTTTTAATACAGAGGAGTTGAGAAGTTAAAAAAGAAAGTGATACAATGATTTCCTTTGCAAATTGGATCTATATAAGGGTTGGGCTGGGGAAAGGTAGAGGTAAAAGAAAATTCGCTCTATAGTAAACTTTTGGTGTCCAAGTTGGAACTTGGTTTTGGTAATCGGTAACAACCATCAACTTATTATGAGAAGATGCTCATTATTCACATTCAGTAGCGATTGAATGCTCTATTTTAATAGCCGAAAACAGAATGCACTCAGAACCATTCTTCAAGTGATTACAAAATTCAGTTCCCTTTTAGACTGAACAGCTGAGTTGTAATTATTTTTGCATTGTTTTCTTTCTTCCTCTTTTGAGACTGCAAATCAAAGTACATCTTCAATTTTCATGATGGTTTTTGCGCATTTATTATATTTCACTTTTGTTTCTAAATTTACAGTTTGTGCAAATATCTGATGGTGGCTTCTGGTAGAGCATCGGTTTACATTCAGGGAAGGAAGGCGACATCTACTATCAAGGTGAAATTATATTCTCGGGTCACTGTGTGTAAAATTAGTAGAGCAATCTGATGGTCATATCTGTCGAATGTAGGTCTGGGACCACGCTGTTGGAATCATATGTGTCCATGAAGCTGGAGGGAAGGTATGCATTTCTCTGTTGACATTTTATTTAACAAACCTTCTTTATCTCTACTTGTTGCAGCCAGTTCTAGAGCAGTCGGCACTGCTGATATATCATTTAATAAAACAGTCAATTAGTTATATTGCATGCAACGACACCCTTTTTGTTTTCCTTTTTAAAAAAAAAAAAAGTAACATAAAGAACACCCTCGGGTTATGGAGATCTGAAGATATAGCTTATATTTTTTCTTTTCCTTTAGTATTTTGAAGGCTTCAACTTTTTAAAGGAAGATTTTGAAAACTTTAGAACTGGTCAGATTCGGGTGGTTGACTCTCGTGGACCACTAGTTCATGCTTTGCTTAGTTTTCCTGGCAAGATAATCTGAAGAATCAATTGAGGGTCCTAAATACTGATTCACGGAACTTAAAATTCCTTCATTAGAAGACACAAACTTCATTTACTTATGAAGAAACACAAAGTTAAGAGAGGCTCGTTTTATAGCTTTATTTCTAGTCACAGTCTCATAATTCGGAGACTCTGCACCCAGTGATTTCATTCTTGTACTCTTACGGGAAAAACCATAAATAATCAGCCCATATTTGATTTGAAAGATCTGGGAGACTACAATAGCAACAACTACGCCTCAATCCCAAACAATTGGGATCGGCAATATGAATCCTCACTTCATTCTTTAAGCTCAACTCATATCATCATTATTATCAACCAAGGGCAGATAATCCTTTATTCTGCATTATCCTACCTACGGTTTCCACTTATCTGCTTAGTGGCAAGTTATTCACATCCAGACATTTATATTCCCTGACATCAAACAAATGCATTAAGCAGAAGACTTTGTTTTTTGCTTACTCGATGCAGTATTCACTGGCATCAACTTTCATTCTCTCTATGTTTCTATTTTCATAATTGTTGACACTATTCACTTCGTAGAACAGGATCCAAAGCAGAGGGCAAAAATTTATTAAGAAGCTTTGATATTTTTCTTTGATTGTGTTCATGGTTATGACTTTCACTTTATACTATGTCCTTCAACTTTGGGCAATAGTATTCGATTGTAGATCATCCATTCAGAAAACCATAAGCGAGACTAGATTGCTCACTTTCATGGTTTATCATTTTGTGTCTTGTTAGGTGACCGACTGGGCAGGAGGTTCACTTGATATTGCGGCAGATCAAACTGAACGGAGACTAATCTTTCCCTCAGGCGGTGTTCTTGTGACTAATGGAAGCTTACACAGCAAGATTATTGGAATGATCTCTTCAAATTCATCAGTTCTATGACAGGCATTTTGGCATTAATTGACAGATAATACTGAGATACTAAGGACGATTTCTGCAAATTCATCAATTGTTTCATGGCACTTGCATTCTTTTGACAAATCACAGCAGACATCAATTTGTCTCCATTTTCTTCTACCTGCGGTCATCAGTATCTCTCTCTTTTGTTTTTCATCAATACTTGCTTTTTTATTCTTTCGGTCTCAAATGGCTTGCATACGGATAACGTCCTCCAATTAGTGAAATGCTGCGGAGAATGATTCATATGTACTGCAGTAAGAATGTATAATCTTATAAATATATATTCTTTTTTTCTTCACAAAGTACAATGATGAAGTGAAGATTTTGCTCTTTTCATCTGTACTGCAGTAGAAATTTTAATTTTTACAAACATATCCTTTCCTCCTTCATAAGGTACTATGATGAAGTGAGGATTTTTTTTCTTTTTCAATTTCAGTAAAGAAGTTACTCCCTTGTTATTTTTATTTATCACATATTATTTGTTCTTGGTAACACTATCAGTTTAGAAACTCTCCGCGAGATAGAGTAAATGATAGCTGACCTTACCAACAAGGCACTACAATTGGAGGATAGTGTACATCGGTTGAAAATGTGGTCTATGTAATAGTGTTGTCTAGTACACAAGTATCACATTCAAGTATACCTAATTGTGGTGCTCATGTTAAACGATTTGAGCTCCATCACCCGCTTGACGCATAAGTAAGGAAGACAACATTGCAGATACTTTCCCTTAGAACAATGCTAAGATAATCTTTTTTTGACTAATTAATTATGTAATTAAAAAAAGAGATTATCTTAGCCATTATTTTGAGGGAAAGTATCTGCAATGTTGTCTTCCTTACTTAAGATACCTATCAAAAAACCTATTGATGACACTTCT
Source organism: Nicotiana otophora (assembly GCA_000715115.1). Classification (NCBI taxonomy): domain Eukaryota; kingdom Viridiplantae; phylum Streptophyta; class Magnoliopsida; order Solanales; family Solanaceae; genus Nicotiana; species Nicotiana otophora. Next base: position 6,717 of record AWOL01S0427172.1, read on the forward strand.
TGATTTGATACTGTACTTTGTCGAGATTATGAGTTGTGAGAATTGTAAGTTAATTTTGGATGTAGAAACTTGCAAAAGGACATCAAGGCCTCACATAACTTGGTGAAAATTGGCCCAAACACCACCGTCATAAATAAATAAAAAATTACACACTGAAGGTACCAAACAATGGCAACATAATCTACTAACCAGCTCAGGTAAATTATCAATTGGTCCTTTCACCCTGAGGCTCATGATGTTGAATTGCCTCTGACGGATCACACTATTGCGACAGGAGGGGGCTTGCCCGTCAACATACTTTGCCAAGAGGTGGCAAGAGCACGATGACCTTAGCCCAAACCTACTTAAACAAACTAGAGTTCCAGCTCAAAAATAAGGGACCTACTTCTTATCTTGGGAATTAAGTGTCCATCCTCTACGGACCAATAAGTAGAGCCAAGGGGTCCCAGAGTAAGAAGCCACTCCTCCCTCAGCTCCCTCCTTAATGGCTCGAGCAGGACAAGCAATCTCATTTTCCACATCAGCTCAGCTTTACCCTTCTGATCCTTCTGTTTTCATTATTCTCTGGATGCTCTGCCATTTGATTACTATGTTGACAGAAGAAAATCAGGATACAATAATTGCATGACACAGTCACTCGGCTACAAATAGACAGTTACAACTTGAAAGAAAAGGACATAAACTAAGAGTGAAGAACATTACCAGCAGCTATCATTACGGATAAATCGCTCCGCGAGGATGCATGAAACAGCTTTTTGGTCCAGTTGTTTGGCACTAGTGCACTGCAGTTGAACAGCACCAACCATGTAGACACATCAATATGTATTAAATAAATATGTCAATATATATTCTCCAAAGAGTTTTCCCGTTAGAGAATACAGAGAGAACCCAACTCTACTGGAGAAAATAAAAAAGAGAAGATCAGGTCCGAATCATGTTGTACATGAGCAGGCTCCGAAAGATCCCATATAAGAATCTTTCAAGCCACAGTGAGACTAAAAGAAAGAGGAGCTGGGAGAGAGCTAGGTTGCCACAAATTGAAAAGAGACGAAATCATGGTCATTTGGCTACCTTGAAAGCTACTTGAGACATTTTTTTGATAACCGAGAAAATACCCCGTGGGGCGTGGGGTGTTCGAAACTTGGTGGATAATCAATCCACCTCTCTACCCTTCTCCACTTAAACACCAACCTTTATCTGCAGTGGATTTGAACCCTTGACGTGAGCCTAACCCACACACATCACGTACTGCACTCTTACCACTAGACTGTCCTGGAAGCTTGAAAGCTATGTGAGACTTGCTAGTGTTTTTATCTTGATAGCACTTCAAATGCTTGCAAGGTTCATCTGGGGAAACAAAAGACGCACACACTATGAAACGAGCAATGCATGCAAAAATCATCAGCAAGGTAAACTTTAATCGGACTAGCAATCGCCCTACACCTCCCGGAGAAAACAGAATTATTTTCGGAAGACGTCAGAAATGCACAGGTACTATTCCTTATTCCAGCATATTTGAAGTTCACAATATATGATCAAGGTAACACTCAGAACCACCCTTACAAGCAAAAGAGAGGAAGTTTAAACAACCTTTGTTGATCACTAGAGATGTGTTTACAGATGGTCTAAGCTAACCAGTCATCTTTTGACTGATTGGACGAGAGGCAAGTTTACATACTCTAGAAGTTTCAACTTCTAATTGTCTGGTATATGCAGAATCCACATAGCAAGTATATATGCTTCACAGTTAATAACAAATGACTGCAGAGTACTAGTGAGTTTATCGAGAAGATAGCACGACGTTCTTTTTACATTTTCACATAACAGAGTAACACCTAAATGTAACTCTGCTTCCTGAAGGGGAAAAGGGTGCGCTTATTCATTGTACTTAAGATCAATAGATATACCAGATCTGAAGAAAATGGGCACAGATATAGGTCATAGGGAACTTTTGATAAGTGAAAAGAGACATGAATATTAAGGACTATAATTGACCTGAATGACAAAAGATAAATTGACTTTTACTAAGGTTATAACAAAAATATCATCAAGGTAAAGTGTTAATACCTCTATTGGTAAGGTATCCAGAGAGGCATTGGTCAGGTGTCCAGAGCATCAATCTCAAAAATACTGGCAGTTTAATATGCCATCTCCAACTTCTAGAACCTAAAACTCTCTTCACCACACTGTGGGCCCTCAATAGTTCCAATTACCAAAAATCATTGCAGGAACAGTCACCATTTGCAAAATGATGAAACCTGTATGCATCCCGTACAACAACGGCTCGATTTGCAACCTTCGATACACACTTTATCCAGTTGTGGCAGTCATTGCAGACGCGAAGATTCTTCATGACTCGTACGGGAATCATTTCAGGCAAGCTTAGAAGTCCAAATGCAATAGCTAACTTTTCACTGTGAATATAAGCAGTTGGATCTTTTTGTCCCAACTCCAAATCATTCCAAAGGCTATTATTGTCTTGCACATAACCAATCATAACTACCCGTTTATTTAGTTCCTCCACAAAATCATATATATGATTTGCTAGTGGATGGAGTCTATCTCCAACAAAAAATGCATGGATGGTGTTTTTAACTTCAATCCAGCTACGACCTGGCTCTTTCTTAACACCTCTGTCTTTCATCAGCAGCCTTGTCTGGTTCCGGGAATCCCATCTTCCAAGAACTGCATACAGGTTTGATAGCAAAACATAAGTTGCTGAGTCTTGAGGCTCCAATTCTAAGAGATGGTGACCTGCCTCTTCCCCTATTTCCATGTTCTTTTGAACTATGCAAGCACTTAAGAGGGTCCTCCAAACCATTGCATCAGGTTCGATTGGCATAGTCTCCACAAACTTCATTGCTCGCTGCAAATGGCCAGCTCGTCCTAAAATGTCTACAACAGACGCATAATGTTCTAGTTTTGGCATTAAACCATAATCTTTACTCATCGAATTGAAATAACAAAGCCCCTTGTCCACCAAACCCACATGGCTACAGGCTGATAAAACACCCAAATAGGTGACATGGTTAGGCTTCACACCAAGATGTCTCATCTCCTCAAACAGTTCTATAGCTTCATTACCACATCCATGTTGAGAATAACCAGTTATCATGGCATTCCATGACACATCATTCTTATTTTGCATTTCAAGGAACTCTTTCCTGGCATCCACAAGGCTTCCACACTTTGCATACAATGTGATCAGGACATTGGAAGCTTCTGTTTCAGCATTATAACCAGTCTTTATTATTCTAGCATGAATCTGCTTCCCCTGTTTAATATTGGTGGTATTAGCAGCTGCACTAACAGCAGATCCGTATGTGAACATGTTAGCTTCCACTCCATGTCCATTCAATCTAGAAAACACTTTCAATGCTTCTTCGCAAAATCCACTTTGGGCAAATCCTGATACCAAGCCATTCCACGAAATAATATCTCTGGTATCAATTTTGTCAAATGATGCATACGCATCTTGTATTCTGCCGCATCTAGCATAGAGAAAAATCAATGCATTGCCTATTGAATGATCTAATGAGTAGCCTGACACCACTGACTGGGCATGGATTTGTCGCCCTTGATCGAATGCTTGAATGCCGGCACATGCACTAGTTGCACTTGCAAATCCTATGTTATCTGATCGAATTCCATGGTGTTGCATTTTTCTAAAAAGTTTTAGAGCTTCAACAAACAAGTCATGCTGAGCATATCCAGCGATCATGGATGTCCAAGATACAACATCTTCCTCATTTAGACGCCAAAAGATTTTCTCTGCTGCATCCAATTTTTCATGTTTGGCATACATATCTATAAGCACACTACACACATAAACATTCTGCCAAAAGCCAGTTTTTAATACTTGGCTATGTATTTGCTCTCCAAGATACAGAGCACCAACAGATGTACAAGTTCTCAATATACTGGGGTATGTGTATTGATTAGGTTGTAGCCCTTTAACCTGCATCTGCGAAAAGATTTGGAATGATTCATCCAAATCACCCGTCTGTCCATAACCCACGAGCATCACATTCCACAAAACAATGTTTTCCATCTGGCTTCCAAGGAAAAATTTATGGGCTGTTTCAATGTCAGAGCACTTAACATAAAGGTCAAGTAAAGAACCTTCAATTATGCTATCTGAGCATAGACCTGCCTTTGCTGCATAAGAATGCAATTGTCTTCCCTTCTGAAGAGCTCCTAACGATGCACAAGCACCCAAGACACTTGCAATTGTAACACAATCGGGTTTTAACAAACCTAACTGCATTTTCTCGAATAACTGTAGAGCCTTATCACTGAATCCTTTCAAAGAGAGACCAGAGATTAGGGAATTATAGGTAACTCCATCCTTCTGCGGCATTTCAATAAATACTTGTTCTGCTAATGTTAAGTATCCACACCGAGAATACAATGTCACAAGAGCATTACCAACAAAAACATTAGTTAAATATCCCCATTTATAGATACTAGCATGGAGCTGTTCTCCCAACTCAAAAGCTTTTATCTTTGTGGATGCACTTATAACACTTGAGAAAACATACGGAGTAGGAATAACTCCAAATTTACGCATATCCTTATATAGGAGAATACCATCTTCTCCTCGTTCGTTCTTACAAAAACCAGATAACATGGCAACCCAAGAAGAACTATCTCTTACCACCATATCCTCAAAGACTTGCTTAGCAGAATCTACAAATCCATTCTTAGAATACAAATCAATCAAACGGTTACAAACAATGAGCTTCAATCCAAGACCATAGCGCATAATCAAAGCATGAATCTGTTCAACACCCCGAAAACGAAAAACAACCTTGTTATAACTGCAGGCTTGCAGAACTTGGGAAAATGTGCACTCATCTGGATTAACATCTTCTCTTAACATTCGAGAGAACAGATTTAGAACTGCATCATTTCTTTTCGTCCGTGTAAAACCAGACAATAATATGTTCCAGCAAGACACGTTTTTAATCCGACTTGGCAAATTATCAAATATTTGCAATGCACCAGATAAATCTCCACCAGCAACATAAATATCAAGAAACCTAGCAGCAAACCAATAATCGGAGCCAAATCCCAATTTCAACAACTTCCCAAGTAGTTTCTTGGCATCCACAATTGACTCTTCACTCAAGCAACTATCTAGTAGGCTTAGATAATAAGTATGATCAAAATAGCCATTGTCTTTCGCTATATGCGGATGAATAATAGACGGATAATATACATTTTCTTCATCTGAAAAATCATCAAGAACCAGCGAATTTATATTTGCACAGCTAGTAAAAGTACAATTGTTCAATATAAATGGTTTCCAATATTGAAAATGCCAAATTTCCTGCAAATTGGAAGGAAAAAATGAACAATGTTTGAAAAGAAAAAGGAGGAAAAAGAAGACTGAAACAGAAAAAAGTAGCAAGAGAAAGAAAAAAATATAGAAAAGTTTTACCTGGCGAAAATAATCAGAAGACTTGTAAAGGTGATGAATAGTTCTCTTTGAAAACATGAAGATTTAATAGAGTGAATTGAATTCAAACTTGGCAATCTCCGTTTGTCTCAACACTCAGCCGGTTCAGGGTCTGTCGATTTTCATCGTATACTTTGCTCTATTTCTGGGTTTCCATTGAACCATCTTTTGTGAAACCTAATTGAGCTCCTTTGCTTTCTCCTCTTCTGTGTTGTGTCCGAGTAATTGAAAAATCTTTACTTGAAATTAGGTTGTTTATCGGACGGATTAGGCGGTTATTTAATCTTAACGATTTGGCTTATCGGTTATCGTTTTTTAAATATATTAATCTGCTAGCCACCCGATAAGATATCGGGCGGATTGGTATCGGTTTAGCTCTTATCGGGNAGTTGTTTATCGGGCGGATTAGGCGGTTATTTAATTTTAACGATTTGGCTTATCCGTTATCGTTTTTTAAATATATTAATCTGCTAGTCACCCGATAAGATATCGGACGGATTGGTATCGGTTTAGCTCTTATCGGGCGATTTATCGGATTGTTTGCTGACCGCTGTGACTCAAAATAAAATTCCTATGCTCAGCAGACTACATTCCAGTCTATAGAATATGACACATAAGAAAAGAGCTAAATAGAAGAAATATAGAGCTACATTCCAGCGTATTTTCCAGTAGAATCATCTCTGGGATGAGCCTATTAACAATTTATAACTATCAGAAGAAATAGAAGACAACACTGGGTATAAAACATGGCATCAAAATTATCTAATAGCAACTAACTGGAATAGTAAATTATAACTAAATGTCTAATAGTAAATTAGTAATAGATAGAGTACTGGAAGTGGAAGAAGAGATTTTGATTTTTTTTATATATATATATTCTTAACGGGTTAACGGATTATCCATTAAAAAAATTGAATAATCCGCCCCCAAACCGATAAGCCATTAATAAAAATATTTCAATCAATTTTCCGTCCGTTAAACTATTAAACCGATACCAATAAGCCATTAAGTTTCGGTTTCGGTTTCGGTTCAGTTTTGAACACCCCTGCTTGAAATACAAGGGTGTTTTTGCAAATCCCTTCATTTTCATGTTTGATAAACTCTAAAATCTATATATTTATATAATTGAGGTGCATTAGCGCACTGATGTGGCAGCTTCATTGAACAGGAAGAGCTTTTATCTTTTTTTACAATTAATTTGTTTTTCCCTTCGATCTTTACCATGAAAAACCCAAATAGTCATCGCATCCCTTTTCAAAAAGACATAATGTTTCTATGCACTCAATACGTTCAATTCCCTAACAGTCCTTTTGTTTCCCTATAAGACGTAGTACATTTAGCGAAGTAATGGCCATACTTAATGCTGCATAATTACTAAGTCTACTAACAGCGGTCTTAATACCCAATTTTATGCAAAGGTTTGACTCATTTTATTTGTTGCTCTTTTGGTCTATGAACAATGATCTTTGGCTCATTCTATTTGTTGCTTTTTTCGTCTATGAACAATGTCTTACCCATAAAAAGAAAATGATTGTCTTGATACCCAATTGTTTTAATAATCACTAAGTTATGGTTCTGTCTGCATGAACCAAACCACTAAGCATGAAGTTTTATACTTTACTACTTCAAAAACAAAACATGAAATCTTAGGATTTGATCTATTTAGTACCATTCTGGCACCGATCCCAAATACGAATGACAAGATTAATGTATTTTGCGTGTTAAGAGAGAAGATATTGTGCGGGTATGTTTTACAAAATACTCCTTTCCCATCAATTTTGATATAGAGAAATTTTGATATAGAGAAGGATGCAGTTAAGCATCTCATATTGCACTGCCTTTCCGTAATATTAAGCAATCAACAATAATCCTAAAATCTTAGTCAATATTCTTTTATAAAATCAGTGGATCTCACTTCTTCTAATTTTAGATTACACTTTGCCGAGTAAGTGGCAATAGGGGTTTTGATTTTAAAAATTAATAATAACAGTGTAAGTATTTTAAATAGAAGAAAAGAAATGAACAAAAAAAGTCAACTACTTTTCGGGCGAAACGAGGATTACATTAATGTATTGCCCAAAAAGTCTTAATACCTTATGTTCTTTTCTCTTCTCTCCTATTTAATTATTAATTTTTATAAAATTGTGAGATAGAATAGAAATTTTTTATCCGTATGCATATAAAAGTTATCTATCCTCTATTATTTCTTTTCTTCTTTACTCCCTCTTTCCTACCATTACTTTCTTTATTATATTTTTCTATTTCTTTCATTTCTATTTTTTTTCTTATTATTACTACAATTTATTTTCAATCAGTTTAATATTTTTGCAACTGCGCGAAATGTGGATAATTTAAGTAGTTGTTTAATAAGTTAAGTGTTTTTTTAAGCCAAAATAAATAAATAAAAATAAAATGAGAATATAAATCGGAGGGAGCACGTGCGAAGAACTCAACAGGAGTGCCACTGCCAATTTCAACCGTTGGAAGCCTACCCTTCCCGCTGACCCATCCATAGCCACAAGAAACCATGTACCTTTAGCAGCAGTTATTGTACCTCGATGGATCTCCTTCGGTGCTCCGCCGTCCGTTTCCCCGATACTTATCTCCAGCGTTCGCCACTTCGCCCATGCTTCGCCGCCGTGAGGTCTCTCACAGCTGATACCTACCTCGCGCCGCGCCACTGCTACTTCACTTGTCTTAACCGATCCTAAATGCGTACAGTTTCTGCCTTGCAGGTCGAGTTTGAGCCTCCCATTCCCTAAGCAGAAAGCAAAATACTATAGAGAGCTGGAAGCTGCCGTCGATGTTGTCGAACGAGCTTGCCGTCTTTGCATTGATGTAAAATTTCTTTTTATTTAGCCAGAGTCACATAGTATTTTGATAGTTTAGTCTCGAAATTTGGTTATAGAACATTCATCAGTTGACTTTAACTAGCTTGGGACTAAGTCTTTTAGTTGTTTGATTGGTTGATTAACTGATTGAGTTAACTACTTATCTTGAGGTGCATTTGGTTAATTGGATTGAAATGCTGCTGCTAGTCAATTTTAGTTTGTTTTCAGCAAAACACTAGTTTCCGTTTCAAATGCCAGAATATTTCGTGCTAATGTTATTGTAATTGCATTTGAACACGTATGTAGGAAGACTGTTAATACTTATTGCATCTGAAATTATGAACTTCCTCTCTGCTATTCTACATAATTAAGTTTTGATCTAGTACTTGCAATTTTGGTACGTGACATATTTACGGTGTACTCAATGTAAAAGATTCTAGATCTTGGACAAAAAAGCTGTTAGCTTTTCCCTAACGAGATAACACCAGTCATTTAGTTCTGGTGAAATTTTATTGTATGCTTTTGAGCTCCAAAAATAGCTTAAACGAAAAAATCGGGGGATTAGTAGTCTGTCAAGTAATGTTATCATTTTATCAATTAAAAGTTCTGTTTTTTATTTTTATTTTTTATGGTTGTAGGTGAAGAGCTCATTGTTCTCCAATGATGATAGGATTCTTGAGAAAAATGACCAAACCCCAGTCACTATTGCAGATTTCGGCGTGCAGGCTTTGGTTAGCTTGGGTAATTCATTTTGCTTTTCTTGAAACCTTCTTCAGTTTTTCCTTGATTATTGAATTGAAAGTGTTGCAGTTTCCAACAATACTTTATAAAATTGGGAAGCGGAAAAGACACAAGCATGTTGGAGGTTTAATTTGTCTTACCACATGCTTTTCCTCTATTAAGAGTGTTCGTCCACCTATTTACATGTTCTTCAAGTTGCTTTCTGCTTCATAGAGTAAATAAGGTTGTATGCTAGATTGATACTGTAATGGAACCTCCCTCTAATTGTCTAAATTCTGCTATAACATCCAAAGCAACCGCCAATAATCTATTGAGGAAGACATGAACACTTTACTTTGAGCCAAAGCAATAAGTACTCATTACATGCATTTTTCTTGTCACACGAAAATGTACCTAATCAGCTATGAAATTGTTTAAGAATGATCAGACATGATGGACACTGTCTTCTTTCCCTTCTGACTCTTTCTTTATTCTCTTGGAACAGAGCTGAATTGTTTCTCTTACTCTATCACATCCTATTCTGATAGAGATGAACAGACTCTTCCCTTCCATTCCTTTGGTGGCTGAAGAGGATTCATCATTCTTGCGGTCAACTAATCTAGTCGGATCAGTGGTTGATGTGGTTGTGAATAAAGCAACTCTCAGAGACGAAGTAACAGAAGATAGTGTCTTGAAAGCAATTGACAGAGGGGGAAAGGATGCCTGTACTTTTGGGCCAAAGCAAGCCACATACTNTCAATCAGTTTAATATTTTTGCAACTGCGCGAAATGTGGATAATTTAAGTAGTTGTTTAATAAGTTAAGTGTTTTTTTAAGCCAAAATAAATAAATAAAAATAAAATGAGAATATAAATCGGAGGGAGCACGTGCGAAGAACTCAACAGGAGTGCCACTGCCAATTTCAACCGTTGGAAGCCTACCCTTCCCGCTGACCCATCCATAGCCACAAGAAACCATGTACCTTTAGCAGCAGTTATTGTACCTCGATGGATCTCCTTCGGTGCTCCGCCGTCCGTTTCCCCGATACTTATCTCCAGCGTTCGCCACTTCGCCCATGCTTCGCCGCCGTGAGGTCTCTCACAGCTGATACCTACCTCGCGCCGCGCCACTGCTACTTCACTTGTCTTAA
>AWOL01S0427180.1:0-12426 GCA_000715115.1 Nicotiana otophora
AATTTCCCATTAAGTAAATACAGAAAATTTTAACTGATCGCTAATAGACATGCATCTACTTAATTCAAGCTGGGTTGGCCCGTGCGGCTAACCACCACTTCTATTCTATAGAATAAAAAGGTAAAACATTAGTTCCCACGAATAGTAAAGGTGCAGAAGCTGCTGTCTGAAGTTGCACTTTCAATAGGCAGAAGTAGAACCATAAACTTTGAGCCATATGATTTCTATTACATAAAAGTGCAAAGGGAAACACTAAATGATCTGCAACATTTATCTCCTGTTAGTTCCTTGGTAAGCAATTTCATTATTTAGTGGAAAGAAACTTTGCTAGAAAATTTTGCACGTACATTCATAGGTGCACGTGCTAGAATTTTGAAGTTTTGTCTTCAGTTCATCAGTAAAATAAATGAAACATTCCTTGCTAGTACCCTTAGCTAAACATTTTTCCATCTCAACGGCTCTCTTTTTCTCTCTTTGTATTAGTAAAAAATAAATTCACCATGTAGATGAATTAAACTGCAACATGTATCATCAAAGAAAGTGAGCAATGGTGTGTAAAATACATTCGAAGCTAAACAAATTAGTACTGTAGCCATTAGTCCTGGAACTGATTAAAAGAGAATAGCTCCGGGTCTGGTACACAGGATCGCTTATAGTTACGAATAAGGATAGAACCAACAAATCCTGGATTATACTGAATTTGTCATTATTATGATATCAGTTACCAATCAATCACACAAAAGATACAATAAATGATAGTAACGGGCAAGAGATGTACAAGGCAATCAATTACGAATATGATTACTATTTAAACCCCTATTCCTTACGTTGTATTCCCATCCGGCAATTATTCACTTATTCTCGCAATCACAGTATTCAATCTAAGTGTTCTATTTCTGGCAATTTTATATCTTTTGGATCTGTTATTTCATCCTTACGTTGACTCTGCCCAGCCTTGCTCTGACGATGTTGCTAGTGTTGAAGGTTGAAATTGGTAACAACGATCTGGTTTGGATAAAGATTGGTGGCTCAATTACGTGCTAGATAAAATGCATTGTTAACCATGAATAGAATTATACTCTTTTTATATTAAAAAAAAGCGTTATACTTTATTTAATTAGGAGTCTTAAGTTGCGCGAAATCTCAGATACTTGTTTACATAACATTATGAGAGGGGTGAGTGACAAAGAAATATAATGTGCACGCCTAATAGCACATTGCATTGAACCACACAACAAAACACCGAGGAGCCGTTTTGTTACAGGGAGTAAGATTTTAGTTCTGGTAATAAATTAGGGTTATCTTTTTCCACTATTTCATTATTGGTATTGACTAGTAATGGTATAAATTTTATAACAAAAGTATTGTATTTGTACCCAAGACAAAGGCACCACTGAATTCTTTTAGAAACGGGGACAGTTCAACCAATATACCTGCACTAGGCGGACTTCAACTGCTGGCCTGGTGTTCAGATAATGTGCCATCTGCAACAAGTTTTGTGTATTATGAAATCGTGTGCCCTCTCAATATGCACATCCAGCGCACACATTTATTGAAGTGAATATATTAATGTGATAGGAATTAAGTTATATAATAATAAAGCCAACACGATCCCAATAAAGCCAACTCGATCCCAATTTTGCAATTCCGAGTAATCATCTTAGTTTTGTAATAGGATAGGGATGAACTGATTTGAGGGTTTAAAGTGGCTCTCTTTCGTTCTATCTCTCTCACTTATATAAATTCAGTACTCAAAATAATGTCTTTTAAAAGAAATGATCCCGACTATTGGACCAAGTTATCCAAATTCCAAGATAGAGGAGATCTATACAAGAAAATTGTAAGCTTTCCGAGTAGATAGATCAACTGTAGTCTTGTCGAACAATAGAACTAATGAAGGAAATAATGAATACTGTACTATGGTATTTGAACTAAATATTAGAATTTTATCTAAATGAGATTATATTATAAATTGAAATAATAGAGGAAAGGCAGAACAATAAATAGAATTAGAAATAAGTGTAGAACTTAATGGTAGTAAAATAGTAATTCAATTACTTATAAGGTAATCAGATTACTGTAGTAGTAATAATTATAGCAAAAAAATTGAAGTCTAAAAAATTAGGGAATGCATTAAAGAGGAAGTGTGTAACGACCCGACCGGCTGTTTTAGGAATTAGCACCCCGTTCAGCGGTTTAAGGTCTCGAGAAGTTTCGTAATGTGTATTATGACTTGCGTGTGTGGTCGAGATTGGTTTTCACATGATTTGGGATTTAATTGAAAGAACAATTCTTATTTTTAAAGCTTAAATGAAAAGAGTTGATCGAAATTTGACTTTTGTGTAGACGACTCCGAAATGGCGTTTTGAAGATTTTAATAGTTCCGTATGATGATTTTGGACTTAGGTGTGCGTCCGGATTTGGATTTGGAGGTCCGTAGGGTAATTTGATGCATTTTAGCGAAAGTTGAAAAAGTTAAAGTTTTGGAAGGTTAAGAGGTTTGACCGAGAGTCGACTTTGGTGATATCGGGGTCGGATTTCGATTCCGAGTGATGGATTAGCTCCGTTATGTCATTTGGGACTTGCATGCAAAATTTGACGTCAATCCGGGTTGATTTGACATATTTCGGCACGAGTTTTGGAAGTTGGAAGATTTGAAAGTTCATAAGTTCGATTCGTGGTGCGATTCGTAGTTTTGATGTTATTTGATATGATTTGAACCCGCGAGTAGGTCCGCGTTGTGTTATGGAACTTGTTGGTATGTTTGGACGGGGCCCTGGGTGTGTTTCGGATGAGTTTGAGATAATTTTCATGCTTGTGATCAAGTCTGTTTCTGGTGCGTCGCACCTGCGCATTTTGGAGGGCAGGGGCGGGGTCGCTTCTGCGTGCTGTCTATCGCTTCTGCTATGATGGATCCTAGGCAGGAGTTCCGCTTCTGCGTTGAGGGATCGCAGGTGCGATCATCGCATCTGCGTGTTATGGATCGCATGTGCGAGGGAGGCCGCTTTTGCGGTTGTTTGGGCGCTTCTGCGAAGGCGTAGGTGCTACCCTATTTTGCGCAAGTGCGCGTTTTGGTCCATGAAGTGTGAACCGCAAATGCGGAGTTTTACTCGTAAATGCGAGAGGCGCGTCCTTGTCCGCAAATGTGAAAGTTCTGGGCTGAATCATATAAGTCGAGGGTTTGGCCATTTTCTTCATATTTTGCGTTGTAGACCTCAGTTTTGGGAGAGTTTTCATGGGTTTTTCAAGAAACTCATTGAGGTAAGTGTTCTCTACTTAAATCTTGTTATGTTTCATGAATCCATTGCTATTTTCATCATTTAATTAGTGAATTAAGTTGGTAATTTGGGAAAAGTTTGTAGAAATCTTTCAAAATGTAAAATGATGATTTGAATGACGAATTGATATCAGAATTCAGTAATTCTTGTATGGTTGGAATCGTTATCGAATGAGTGTTCGAATTTTGTAATTTTGGTCGGTTTCCGAGGTGCGGGCCCGGGGTTTGACTTTTGGGTTGACTTTTAGTTTTTGTTAAAGATTGAAGCTTTATTATCCTGAATTGTTTTATTTATGAATTAAAGTTATTTTGGTTAGATTTGAGCCGCCAGGAGGGTGTTTCACTCGAGAAGGTCATTTTAGAGTAACAACCTAACTTCTTTGATGTAAGTATCTTACCTAACTTTGTGGGGGGGAACTACCCCTTAGGATTCAAGTTTTTTGTGCTAATTGTGTCATGTGAAGGCCGAGTACGCGAGGTGACGAGTACGTGCTCTGACTTATTTGTAGAAATTTGACCATCTAGTGCTCTTAGGTTCTTATATCCATTAAATATGAAGTTGTTTTGTCATGTTAAATTTCTCATTTACTAAATTCTCCCTTACGTGTCTTAATTAGAATTAATTGCTTCATGTTGTACCCTTATTGCTGCTTAAACTCTTATGCACCTTAACTGAAGTTGTTGCCTTTTTTATCGTCCTTCTATCTTTCCGTAATTTCTTAACCTTAATTGAAATCATTGTTATCTTTTCATAATTGCTTAAACTTTAATTGAAATTATTATTATCTCTCCTGTAATTGCATAGCCTTAATGGAAGTTTGTTACCCCTTTCATTGTTGACATATTCTTATTTGGGGTCATTGATTCATATTATCTCTCTTGTTGTCGAATTGCACTTTCGTGGAGTCATTGTTACACATTACCTCTCCCTTGTTGAACTATTCTTGTTGAGACTATTATTTCCCTGTTGTGTCTTTCTCTGTGAGTTCGTTCTTCCATTTCTTTGTGTTTTGAAGTTCTTGTGTTGATTTAATTGTTGTACTCTCATGTTATTGTTGTTTCTGCTATTGTATTCAGTGTTGTTGAGACGAGGGCTATACGTGGTTGTGATATTGAAACTATTTTGAAGAAATATTATGGCATGTGGGCACATATTGTGAAGGTCATTTTTGAGTTATTATGTTTTTGGCATACATGTTTTGTTGAGAAAATTGTTATTGTGTTGCACTACGTTTTTGCCGTGCGGTTATTATTTTGTTGCACGAGGTTTCTGCCGTGCGATTGTTATTGTGTTGCACGAGGTTTTTGTTGTGCCGTTGTTGTTATTGATACGCATGTGGTGATATAAGGTCTGTGTGTTGAAACGCATTGGTTGAGATAAGGTGGGCTTGAAACGCGTGGCTAGTAGGGAAACTACTAGAAGCCATGTGGTGTTATAAGGTGGGCTAAAATACGGGATGCTATTTCGGGAAAATAATTTTCAAAAACTAAATATAAAGGCTCCCGCAGTGATATAAGGAAAGTTGTGATTCATTTTATGATTTGAGACTACGAGGCGGTACCTCGGGAGTGCTCTTGTTGTCATTTCCCCTTTTCGGTGCACTTGTCTTTGATTGTTATTTTCCTTAGCATACTATTAATTATTTTCCTCCATGTTTCACTCTTTGCTCAGCTCTGTGTAGCTAATCTTGTTGTACTAGTCGCTGCTTCGAACTTTATTGCTGCTTCTGTTACACCGTACATTTCGCGGTGATCGTTGCTTATGTGTCATTCATTGACTCAAGTTAATCAGGTCTCGGAGTCACCTTCTGATATTTTCATTATATTGTTTAAATCCATCCGGACAGTTGTATTTAGGGATTTTCTAGCAAACTTAGTAGAGCTTATGACTTGTACTACCGGTTTTGAAAATTGTAATTTGTATAAGATTTTTTTATCTCGTATTTTTCATTTGATGGTTGAATTCTTCTAATTAATTAGGAAGTGTTAGGATTACCTAGTCGTAGAGACTAGGTGCCGTCACGACATCCTATAGAGGGAAACTAGGGTCGTAACAAAGTGCCCATTAATTCACTCAATCAATTCATTCTACCGAATTGCCTTTCTCCATCACTTCTTTGCTTCACAATTAAGTATTTTATCATCATTTTTCTCTCTCTGTTTTCTGTTCTAATATGGCCACCAGTGATAATGATTGTCGGCCTTTCCCTGAAGATCTAGCAATGGAGATTCTACTAAGGTTGTCGGTCAAGTCCTTGTTGCGATTCAAATGCGTCGGCAAGAACTGGTACGAAACAATTACGAGCCCTAGCTTCATCAAAGAACACATGAATTGGAGCAGAAAGAACAAGCCCCCAAAAATCATGATTTATGATTATGTTGGATGCTCCTCAAATGATGATTCTCCTCTCAATCCCAATCCCATCACTTTGGTTTCAGTCTCAGATGCTGCTGCTGTACATAAAAATCCTGATTATCTTCAGGAATTCAGAGGTATGACGTACCTTTTAGGTTCTGTGGATGCCTTATTTTTATTGGAGCGAGTAATTGATGGCAACATATTCAACATTTTCTTGGCTTTGTAGAATTCCTTCCTTCACCCAACTCCGGTCTTCCTCCATCCTTCAGGGAACACCGACGTCAGTTTGGGTTCGGATTAGACCTCATGACTAATGACTATAAGGTGGTTTCATTTCGGACCTTCTATGACAATAAGTTCATGAAATCCCATACACCGTGTATCCTTTTCCCCTTCTTCACCTTCAAAGTTGAGGCACTCATTACTTGGAATTATATCAATTCTCAAGCATTCACTTATTCTTTAACCTTGTAACGATCCGGACGGTCGTTTTGAGAGTATTAGCCTTGAACCCCTATTTATTGCTCCCTTTATTTCATTTTGTGGTTACGTGACTTTTTGGGAGGATTTGATTTTGGTTTCGGAGTGAAATGGGGCACGTAGTCCTTAACATGGTAGTTTAAGTCATAGGAATTGACCGTAGTTTGAATTGTGTGAAGATGACTCCAGAATGGAATTTCGACGGTTCCAATAGATCCGTAGAGTGATTTTGTTATTAGGTGCATGTTCGGATATTGAATTGGAGGTCCGTAAGTCATTTTAGCGTCAATTGGAGAACGTTGGAAAATTGGATAATTTTTCGAAAGTTTGACCGGGGGTGAACTTTTGATATCGGGGTCAGATTTCGATTCTGAAAGTTGGATTAGGTCCGTAATAACGATTATATCTTGTGTGCAAACTTTGAGGTCAATCGGACTTGATTTGATAGGTTTCGGCATCAGATGTAGAAGTTTGAAGTTTTAAAGTTCATTAGGCTTGAATCGATGTGCAATTCGTATTTTTAGCGTTGTTTGATATGATTTAAAGGCTCGACTAAGTTCATATGATGTTTTAACACTGGTTGGTTTAATTGGTTGAGGTCCCGGGGACCTCGGGTGAATTCCAGATGGTTAACGGATCAATTTGGACTTGTGAGAATGGCTGAAGGCACCAGTTCTAGTGCAATCGCACCTTCGCAAGATTGACCGTAGGTGTGAGCTCGCAGAAGCGAGCGGTCGATCGCAGATGCGGGGATGATGAGGATGGCAAGTGGTCGCAGGTGTGGCATGAAGATTGATCGCAGAAGCGGACGACTGCTTGGGAGGCCTGTCTATAGAAGCAGATGTATTTGCGCAGATGCGCACCCGCATAAGCAGGCTTCGGACCGCAGAAGCGGTTGGCCAGCGGTAGTGACCTTCTGCAGAAGCGGACGAGGGGCCGTAGAAGCACTTTCGCAGATGCGGATGATTACGTGCAGGTGCGGAGTCTAGGAGTTTAAGTGAACTCCATAGATGCGGAGATTTCTCCGCAAAAGTGGTACCACAGAAGCGGATTTTTGACCGCAAAAGAAAAATCGCTGGGCAGAAAAGGGCCAAGTCCGAGGGTTTGATTTCATTCTCTATTTTTGAACCAAGAGAGCTTGGATTGAGGCAAAGTTTGAGGGTGTTTCAAAGAAAACATTTGGGTAAGGATCCTTGACTTATTTTTGATTAATCTAAGATATCATTTATTCTTCATTTAATTAAGGTTTTGGGTTGAGAAATTTGTGAAAAAGGTGGGAAACTTCTTAGGCCGAATATTGAGGTTTTGATCGAGAATTTTGTATCGGATTTGAGTAATTTTGGTATGGGTGAACTCGATATCGAATGGGTGTTCGTATTTTGTGACTTTTATCCAATTTCAAGACGTGGGCCTGGGTCGACTTTTTGGGGCGATATTTTAATTCTTTGCTAAAGTCGTAGTTTTATTATTTAAATTAATTTCTTGTAGTTGTATTTGTAGTATGCAATTGCTTTTGGCTAGATTTGGGCCGTTCAGAGTAGGAAAGTCGAGGGAAAGGCATTCTTATCGATTGATTGAGCGAGATTTGAGGTAAGTGGCTTGTCTAACCTCGTGTGGGGGAAATCCCCTTAGGATTTGGTACTGTTTTAACAATTTGTGATATGTGAGTACCGTGTACGCGAGGTGTCGAGTGCGTACATGGGCTAAATGTGGAAATTCCGGTTCTTGCTGAATAGTCTTCTTTTAAATCCCTTAACTGAGTTGCCTTAGCAGGTGTAGTTATCATGTATAGCCTAGTATCACATATCTACGTGTCTCAACTCTTACTTGAAATTTGTGAAACATGCTTAGTTGAATTACCTGCTTCCTTGATTTTGTATTCAGTCTTTAACTATAGGATTCCTTACTGTAAATTTGTTGTTCCATAAGTTGTGAGTTGTGTATTTACTTTTGGGACTACGAGGCAGTACCTCGGGAGCTCCCCGTTGCATATTTACTTTTGGGACTACGAGGAGGTACCTCTGGAGCTCCCCTGTTGTGTATTTACATTTGGGACTATGACGCGGTACCTCAGGAGTGCCCCTATTGTTTACCTCTATTTGTTGTGTTGTTATCTTTCTGTAAATTCTCGTTGGTAAATTCTCTGTCATTTCACTATATTATTATATCTTCTTCCTTGTTTCCTTTTTATTCCAATAGGGCCCTGACCTGACCTCGTTACTACTCTACCGAGGTTAGGCTTGGAACTTACTAGCTACCGTTGTGATGTACTCATACTACTCTTCTGCACATCTTTTTGTGCAGATCCAGGTTCTTCCTATCAGGCTAGATACTAGTGAGATAGCCGTGCGTGGAGACTTCAAGCTACATCTTCCAGCATCCGCAGACCTTGGAGTCCTCCTCTATCCTTATTATATTATTTTTCCTTAATCTTTTTAGACTCTGATGTATAGAGATAGAGAGTATCTTCTCTTACAAGCTTCTGAATTATTTCTATCGGGTTTTGGGGGTTGTAATTATTTTGAACCGCCATTTGTTTTTTATATTTCATATGTTGAGGTTTGAGTTCTGTTTTATATTCTGTTATTCCACAAAATTGTTAGGCTTACCTAGTCATAGAGACTAGGTGCCGTCACGACGTCCTACGGAGGGAAACTTGGATCGTGACAAGTTGGTATCAAAGGTCTAGGTTCATAGGTGTTATGAGTCACAAGCAGGTTTAGTAGAGTCTCGAGGATCGGGACGGAGATGTCTGTATTTATCTTCGGGAGGCTATGGAATTGTTAGGAAAAGCTTCACTTCTTTCATTCCTTATCGTGCGATATTTTGACATAGGATTCTAAATTTCTGTCTTTCTATTCTCTCACAGATGGTGAGGACACGTACAACTGGATCAGATGACCAGACACTCGCGCCCCTACTAGAGCTGCGAGAGGCCAGGGCCGGGGCCGGGGCCGGGGTAGAGGCTGAGGACGTCCATGTGGTGCAGCCATAGCACCCGCACGAGCTACTACAGATGAGCAACCAGTAGTTCCAGTTGGAGGGCAGACACCTGAGATACTTGTTACTGCACCAGCCCTCTAGGAGACTCTAGCCTAGTTTCTGAGCATGTTCAGCACCTTAGCTCAGGCGGGAATGATACCACTTGCTCCTGCCACATCTCAAGTCGGAGGAGGAGCACAAAATCCTGTCGCCCGTACCCCAGAGCAACGAGTTCATGTCCACCACATTCCAGAGATCATACCGATGTAGCCGATAGCTCCAGTTCAACCTAAGGTTGGGGCAGCAGTTTCTGAGGGGGAGCAACTCAAGCTCGAGAGGTACAAGAAGTACCACCCTCCTACTTTCAGTGGCTTGGCGTCATAAGATGCCAGGGTTTTCTTGAGGAGTGCTACTGTATCCTCCGTACTATGGGTGTTGCAGAGTCTAGTGGGGTTTTCTTCACTACGTTCTAGCTTAGAGGAGCGGCCTATCAGTGGTGGCGTGCATACGAGTTGGGTAGTCCGGCTGAGGCAGCTTCACTCACTTGGACTCAGTTCTCGGACATGTTCTTGAGGTAGTATGTTCCCGAGAGTCTCAACGATGCATGGCGTGCAAAGTTTGAGCAGTTGCGCCAGGGTTCTATGACCATGTCAGAGTATGCAGTCTGATTCAGTGATTTGTCTAGGCATGCACCAGCTTTGGTTGCTACTGTTCGGGAGCGGGTTCATCAATTTATTAAGGGGCTCAACCCCAGTATCAGATTTAGCATGGCCAAATAGTTGGAGATGGATATTGCGTACCAGCAGGTAGTGGGGATTGCTAGGAGGTTGGAGGCTATACTGACTCGGGAGAGAGAGGAAAGAGAG
Organism: Nicotiana otophora; assembly: GCA_000715115.1. Taxonomy (NCBI): domain Eukaryota; kingdom Viridiplantae; phylum Streptophyta; class Magnoliopsida; order Solanales; family Solanaceae; genus Nicotiana; species Nicotiana otophora. The sequence continues at coordinate 9,965 of AWOL01S0427180.1, forward strand.
GCCAAAAGGTCTGGAGAGTTTGGCACTTATAGTGGTACTCGTGCCCCAGCTACAGCTCATCAGGGTAGGGGTTATATGGGTCACCCTATTCATTCAACACTTCTAGCTGCCAGCGGTGCTGCGGCCACTCCTAGGCCCCAGGATCGCTATTATGCACCGCCAGTGTCTAGTGCACCTCCTATACGGGGTGTCTTTGGTGGTCAGTCCAGCCGATCAGGCCCAAGCCAGCCACAACAGCCACATCCTCTGAGAGCTTGTTTTGAGTGTGGTGACACTAGCCATATAGTGAGGGATTGCCCCAAACTTAGGAGAGGTACACATCCACAGATTTCTCAGGCACCGCGTGCTCCACCAGGTCCTCAGGCTATGGTTACAGCACCAGCTACCACCCCACCTACACAGCCAGCTAGAGGTGGAGGTCGGACAGGTAGAGGTTGCCCTAGAGTGGGAGACCAGGCCAGATATTATGCCCTTCCTGCTAGGACGGAGGCAACTGCATCTGATTTTGTCATCACAAGTATTGTTTCGATCTGTCATAGAGATGCATCAGTCTTATTTTGTCCAGGCTCCCCTTATTCCTATGTGTCATCTTATTTTGCTATGTATTTAGGTGTATCATATGATTCTTTGAGTTCACATGTCTATGTGTATACACCCGTGGGTGATTCTATTGTTGTTGACCGTGTGTATCGGTCGTGTTTGATTGTTCTTAGTGGTTTCGAGACCAAAGCCGATTTATTATTGCTCATTATGGTGGATTTTGATGTGATTTTGGGCATGGACTGGTTGTCTCCCTACACGATGTCCTTGATTGTCACTCCAAGACAGTGACATTGGCTATGCCAGATCTACCGCAGCTAGAGTGGAGAGGTACCTTAGATCATGTTCCTAGCAGGGTTGTCTCATTTCTTAAGGTTCAGCGAATGGTTGAGAAGGGGTGTGATGCATATCTAGCATATGTGAGGGATGTTAGTGCTGATACTCCTACCGTCGAGTCTGTTCTGGTAGAGAGGGACTATTCATATGTATTCCCGGCGGATCTTCCGGGCATGCCGCCCGACAGGGATATTGACTTTGGCATTGATTTGTTACCGGACACTCAGCCTATTTCTATTCCACCTTATCGTATGGCCCTAGTAGAGTTGAAAGAATCAAAGGAACAGTTGCAAGAGTTGCTCGATAAGGGATTTATTCGGCCCAGTGTGTCGCCTTGGAGTGCTCTAGTGTGTCGCCTTGGGCTTCATACCAACAAGATATAAGAACCCACCTCGTACCACAAATGAACGACCGGAAGATTTAACACTGCATCTGCTCCCGAGACTAGCCAGCACATCGCGATGATAATCAAGCATATATAGCCCTTCGTAATCCATCCACAGCATCACAGATCGTCGGCGCATAGCGAATACTGAGTGCGCCATATCACATATGAACAAATAGAAAGAATCAAAATCGTAGGTTTCAAGCTGAAACAATGTCGCACGATAAGGAAAGAAGAATTTCTTTTTTCCTAAATGCCTTGTAGCCTCCCGAAGATAGGTATGGACGTCATCATACCGATCCGCAAGACTCTACTAGACACTTGCTCATGTCTCGAAGAACCTACGAATCTAGTGCTCTGATACCAACTTGTCACGACCCAAAATCTCATAGTCGTGATGGCACCTAACCCGACCCGTTAGGTCAGCCAATTAACAGTTGACACAATTCTAATAAAATAAATATGATCAGCAAATGATATGACTGGATTACATACAACATCCTAAGGACTGGTAGTACAAGACATAAGCTACTAAGACTAGATTGTTGCAAAAGTGGATAAGAAATAAATACAACTTCTGTTTGAAGTGTACTTAAATAGAATTCAACTCTAGAACCACCCAGGGACAAGTGGTAGCCACATCCGAAAGGCACGAACATCTTCAGAGTCAGCCCCCGTCATCACCCGCAGCTCCGCTCTAAAATCTGCATAAAATGTGCAAAAGTGTAATATGAGTACAACCGACCCCATGTACTTAGTAAGTATCTTAACTAACCTCGGTGAAGTAGTGATGATGCTTTTTAGTTAAAATATACTCACTGATACTAGAACATAACTGAATAGAATACAAGGAAACAAATATGCGAAGCAGTAAATGATTTCTAGAAGGACCCCTATACTTACCTCAAATCGGTCAAATCTCTACCCCGCAATGCTCTTGCCTCTGGACTCTACCTTCAAATGCTCCAAATCTATTCACAATCACTATAATACCATCAATATATGCTAATGGAATGAATTCCACAAAAAATAAAAGCTTTAAAATTAGACCAAAACCCGAAATTGGCTCAAAACTTGCCTGTGGGGCCCACATCTCGGAACCCGACAAAAGTTACAAAATCCAAAAGTCCATTCAACCACGAGTCTACCCATACCAATTTTACCAAAATCCGACCTCAACTCGACCCTCAAATCTACAAAT
>AWOL01S0427251.1:0-11980 GCA_000715115.1 Nicotiana otophora
TATCATCTGTTCATGAGTCTCAGAAAATACGTAAGTTGATAAAGTTTATTTCATGATATTAATAAAAGGCATTATGGTCTTATGACGTTCCGAGAGATTTTATTGACGTACTTCTCATGCATTGCATTCATTTACATTGACCATGACCGTATGGCGTTATATACACGTATATATGTATATAATATGTATATTGGATATGAAAAAAGGTTACAGCGTTATATACGCACCACCACCTGATCAGCTGGTATACGTTGATGATTTGCCCACAGTGGCCGAGATGTTATGATGGGATGCCCTCAGAGGCTTGTTGATGTTATGTACGCATATACCTATGCATGGTATGACATTTGTATGCATATGCATGACATTGTAAATATTATTGATTCACAGATTTATTCAGACTTGCATGTTTAATCTTTTAATCCATATTTCTCATGTCTATTATTTACTGATGTTCATTCCTTACATACTCGGTACATTATTTGTACTGACGTCCCTTTTACCTGGAGATGCTGTGTTTCATGCCCGCAGGTCTCGATAGACAGGTTGAGAGCCCTTCAAGTAGTCTATCAGCTCAACGGAAGATGTTGGTGTGCTCCATTTGCTCCGGAGTTGCTATTTGGTCAGTATCATTAGGACATGTATTGATTGATATGGTAGGGCTCTGTCCCGACCTTTATGACAATTATATATTCTTAGAGGCTTGTATACCGATGTCATGTGTACGGGTATTTGTATGGCCTTATCGGCCTATGTTTTGAGTTTATAAATGATCATGCTGGCCTTATAGGCTCGTATGTCACGTGTATGGGTTTTTATATCAGGTTGGGTCATTCTATGTCGGGTAGTTCCCACATGTTTACTCTGTTTATCTCATGACACCCCTTCTGGCCCACTTGCCTATGATGATGTAATAAGAAAGATACGTTATGTTGATACTCGGTTGAGTAAAGTACCGGGTGCCCGTCGTGGCCCATCGGTTTGGGTCGTGACAGAAAAAGTGTCAAAATGTTAAGTCTCTAAAGTTTGAGCTTGTCAGTGCAGAGGCTGATCTGCGACCGCATGTGAATCTACGGCCGCACCAGAAAATGTACGTACCGCATATTGAGCTCAGAGGCTTTCAACACAGGTGACAGAGTACGAACCGCACATGAAAATGTGTGACCGCACTCGACTCTTGTCCTTTTGCAATCACTTGGTATAAATAGAGGAATAAAGATCATTTTACACTTTCCCTTCTCTTAACAGACATTGTTGCTCTGTTGATTTTCTTGAGAGATTTTAACTATCCTACATACAACCACCTGTGATTATTCATCTATTGCACTCACTATATCTATTATGCTTCAATTCCTGTTAAATGTTTGTGTTATTTTAATTTTTAGTTTTAGTTTTAGTTTCTTATTAGGCCATCTGTTATTAGAGTTCAGCCATGTGTCCATATGGGGTAGATCTGAACTAGGTAATCATAATACATACTCTAATAGGATTGGGTTTGTGAAATTTCATATTTTTACCATGTTGACATGTCTATTTGTGCACGAAATTGAAAAAGCTAAGTAGAAAACAAATATGATTGTTCGTACTTTTTGAAATATGCGGCCGTACGTGAATTTGTGCGGATCGCGTATTAGAAAACCTGGGCAACTTAGTGAAGCAAGGGATCTGCGGCCGCAATTTAAAATGTGTGAACCGTAGATTTCTCTTGCGGCCGCAGATCGACCATTGCACTGTCTTCAGAGACTCTGAACTTTGAGAGTCTGTAGTGCGGCCGCACTTACAAATTCTGTGGACCGCACTTCCTTCCTGCAGCCTCACAACCCCACCGTGTCCATATTGTCCCCCTTGCCTACATAAGTCTTGAACGTCTTGAATGATGAATTGCAACTAAAAATCTTCTTTTCTTTGAAAAATCAATGGTTCAATCGTGAGACCGAGGCGATACTACAAAAGGAAGAGGTGAACCTTTCAGGGGTCGAGGTAGAGGTACCTTGCCCCTTGCCCAACCTAAGACCATCAAAAAGAAAACCACAGTAAGCAGAGAGAGAGATGCAGACCTTTCTGAGTGTAGTTTCTATGTCCCATCTAGAGAAGTGTTAGAGGAAAACTCAGCCTCTATTCGGGAGGAGCAGACAACCACCCAATCTAGGTTACATAGGATATACCAGCTCAAGGATGATCCCTCTTCATCTCACAACACCTCCGAGGGGTCGGAGAGTGCTAGCTAGACCTCTGAGCCAGCATTTACACCAGATACAGAGGCGAAGGCCATACATGAGATACTCGATGATAGTAGAGGGGGAGATGGTACAACCACGAGTGTGGAGAGATCAAAGAAGAAGGAGGTATGGGAGGATAGGTTTTCCACTTGGCCGCCTTCAGTTATTTTCGTATATGGTGGCCAGTGAGGTCTTTGACACTTAAGAGACAGTTCTTATTGAATGATTTAGAGAAATACAACCCGGTGATCTTAAGGAAGTTCAGAGCAAGAAAGGGTTGGATGTGGTTTACCTAGAGAGTTGAGGATGCCAAGGAATACCTCGTCCGAGAGTTCTATGCTAATGTTGCTCACATAAAGAAGGGGACGGAGGTGACCAAAGTACGCAACCTCAAGTTGAGGTTTGATCAGCATACGCTAAAGGCTTACTTGGGATTTGAGGACATGGAGCCAAAGGAGTACCTGGAGAAATGTGCAATGAAGGAAGAAGTCCAACCTAGTTTGGCTGAGATCTTAGCACCACCAAGGCCATCACCACCATGGATTACTGTTGGGGTTCCCATTCAGCGAAACACATTGAGCTTCGAAATGAAGGGGTGGCAGACCTTTATTTGCAGCAGACTAGATCCATGCCAGAATGAGACTCATCTACCTATTCCTCGGGTTGTTCTTATGGCTTCCATTATGGCCAGGTACCCAAAACATTTCTTCGATAGCACAGCAAGCTAGCTGGCCTACCCTTATCCCAACACTATCACAGAGTGCCTCACTGATGCAAAAGTAGAGCCGAGATCTTTTGACTCTAAGGTGAAGCCGAAGAAGCCATTTGACTGTTATTCACTAATGGATAAGACCAACCCAAAGAAGAAAGACCAGCCTTCTACCACCACAAGCCAGTCAGATGAGCCAATAATGGTAGTTACTGAGACAGTTGACCTTCCATCCACCTCTGTTGAGCCCTCTTCCAGTGTTGCTGCTATGCATCTGTCGTCATCCTCAGCTCCTACCACAGTCCCCAGGGCAGCCCCTGCTCCAGTTTTGAGGCTAGTGCCTATGCCTACAGCTCCATTATCTGCTCTACGAGTCTCCCATATTGGCGAGTCTCAACAATTGGATGCAGACAGCTACTTCAAAGCTGTCTAACTTATCTAGGATTGTTGCAGCGCAGTCATCTACACAGGCACCACAGGTCTCCTCTAATCTTGATGAGAAATTGAAAAAGATTCTGAACAACCAGAAGATGATCATGGACACTCTAGTACTACACGGGTCGGTTATTGAGGAGTTGGGTAAAGAAGTGAAGAAGATGAGAAAGTCCTAGACAAGCAATAAATTAGTGGACAAGCTCCGGAGGGAGGTGACCAAACTTGCGACGGTGAGGGATCTACTTTTTGACATACTACTTGACCCGCACCAGTCCTCCCCAGATCCATCAACACCATCTGCACTGATTACACTAGCTGGCCAGTCTGAGGAGCTAGACCTTGCTTCAGACACTGTTGAGGCAGTGCGTGTGATTTTCACCACTCCCTCCACACCTAGATTTGATGATGATGAGATATAGTTGGCTGACCATACGACAAATGCTATTATTGGGGATACGGAGATGTCCAAGGATCCTTAGGGAGTGTTCTTCACCCTCTCTTCTTTCACTCTTATTTTGTTAAGCATTGGGGACAATGCTTACTTTTATTCGGGGGGAGAGAGGGGGGTTGGAGTTTATTTGATACATTGATACATTTTGGATATATTTAGACTGTAATAATTTGATGATTCTCTTTCTTTTCTTATTTGTAGTTATCTATCTTTAGTAGTTATTTTCATTAGCTTCTTTATTTTTCCATTTTAGTTCTTTTTTATTTAGTAGTTTCTTTTTATGCTTTCGTAGATAATAAGCCTTTAGTTTTTTTAATGCCACGGTTCTTTCCAAAGGTAGTTTTTGTGTGAACCGGGTGACTCATCCCAACGATGGATGACATGACAACCTTCTTAAGGGACTAAGTCCGTTTTTGTATTTAGGTAATAATAATAGTAGTTGTAATGAATAAAAGGCCTAATCAAGTCATTCTCAAAAAAGAGTTATTCATGCTTTATTTGGTACCAACACACTTAACTACGTGCTTATGGGTTGAAACAAGGTTTTTGGAAGAAAATAGCTCTAGTTAGTGACTTTGAGACTATTGAGTTGACTTTGGCAATCATCAAGTGGTTTATTGGACCATAGTGATCTTTAAACTTGAGTTTGGTTGTTGTAGGCTCTCGACTCTATCNTTTGAGACTATTGAGTTGACTTTGGCAATCATCAAGTGGTTTATTGGACCATAGTGATCTTTAAACTTGAGTTTGGTTGTTGTAGGCTCTCCACTCTATCGTCTTTTACGGTCTGGTTGCGTGAAGGGTGAGATGATTTGTTACTAGTCCAAGTATCCGTGCGAATGGTCTAGAACCTGCTCCGAATGTGCTTCAATACGAAATCCTAAGTTTTGCTTGGTTTGAAAAATAATTGTAGGCTTTCCTTGGCCCGTTTGAGTTTTTTTATTGCCAACCAATGTCGTTATCCCTAGTCAACCCCCTTTGAGCCTCTAGCCTTTCTCATTTGATAACCATAGCCTTCACCCGTTTTGTCGTGATCCTCTCTTGGCATCCATACTTTTCTTAATATTCTTGTGAAATAAGTGGCTCAAAGCATAAGTTTGGGGGAGAGATGAGGAATTTGCAAAAGTTATCAAGGCACAAAAGGTGAAAAGAAATGATATCTATGAAAAGAGAAGGCAAGAAAAGAAAAAGAACAAAAAGAAAAATGCAAAAAGAGAATAAGTGGAAGGGTTGATGGATTCAAAAAGAGGCAGTGGTCCCTAACATGAGTATCAAGGGAGAAAAAGAATTAAATAAACAACAAACAGTGATGTCAAGTCTCTCTAGCCCCCAATAAAAAGAGAATGGCTCTAAGAATTGGTAATTGTGAGCCAAGAAATGAAAATGTGGTGTGCTTAAGGAAAAGTGTAAGCACTTACCCATATGGTATCCTACCCTAATCCAAAAGCCTTCATTACAACCCGAAAGAAGTCCTACTTGATTTCGAGTCGAGCGAGCTTACATTAGTGGTGATTTACATGAAGGGAAAGCCTATGGTACTTGAAGTCGTACTTGTGACATTCTATTATGAGAGAAGAGTGGTCCTTTCATAAAGCTTAAGATTGAGTGCCAACTTTTGAAGTGAGCTTGAAAAATGGAAGGTAGAGGAGGAAGAGTTTGGAGTCCACCATGACCTACATGATAGAACAAGAGTCCTTGATGAGTAAAGTCAATTCTTGAAGCTCAAATGTCACACTAGAACTATATGTGCATGAATATTTGACTCGTCACCTTGTTGATAATGCATGAGTAGTGTGCGTAATTTTTGGTCCCAACTGAGTATGAATGGCTTACAATTGACTTGATGAAATGATCTTTCACTTTGAGGAGGTGGGAACTAATCTATTTGCTTGAGAACAAGCAAAGACTTAAGTTTGGGGGAGTTGACAAGTGTGGATTTTGACCACTTATTACTACCTTTTTACTTTTGTTTTAGTCCGAAAGTATTGATTTATGTTCCCAAAACTAATGAAAATGTACAAATTGCAGGAATGTTAGAAATTAGGCTCTTATAAAGAAATCTGGCTCAAAAAGGAGTGTTCCAACTCACATGGAAAGAAGGGGCGCAACATACAAGAAGTGTGGTCCGAAGAATTCCCTTTGCAACCACAGAATTGACGAAGCAGCCTTGAAGTACCTGAAGGAGAAGTGCGGACCGCACACAATTTGTATGGCCGCAGAACACGGTCCGCACTGACAAGAATTCAAAAGGTTCCGAGAGTGTGGAAATGACCAAGACTGAAGCCTTGCTTGAAGTGATGACCGCACAAGAATTGTGCGGCACAGAAGTATTTGGTTTGCGGCTGCAGAATCCAGTTCCATGCATATTCAAGCATGTGCAGACTGCACATGGAATTATGCGGCCGAAGAACCTCCAGAGGAGCATTTTTGTCAGCGAAGTTTTGGCCACTATAAGTAGATGAGAATCACATTTTTAGGTAAAGTTTTGAAGTTCTAGCAGTTGTAGCCGTTGTAGTTTTCCATTTTAGGAAATTTATGATTATTTTGGGATAAAAATATCATAGTTTATCATTTTAATCTTATATTATGGGTTTAATTAGTATTCTTTTCTTTGCTTTCTTTATTTTCTACTATGAATAGCTAGACATGTACTAGGGTTATGACCCATCCCTAGTATGTAAACCTTATGGGTATTTAATTTAATGCTTATTTATGATTGGGTGTTGATTATTTAGCCTTGTTTATGCTTTAATTTTAGAATTAATGATTGCAAATATTTATTCATCCCTTTTTGACTTGGTCTGTACTAGTCTCGGAAAGCTTGGCTAACAAGAAATTGGGCTAGTTGAGGATTTAACTAGCCTAATTAAAGAGTTTGATCTAGAGATAGAAAAAATCCGACTTGAGCACATATCAACTATTTAGCTTGATACTTATTTGGGCTTGAGAAAGCCAAATTGGGCAAAATAACTCTATGACCGAGAGGTATTGAGTGGATAACTTAGAGTTGAGAGCTATAATACACCCCTATCAATAAAACAAGTGTTAACGTACTTAACCCATTAGGCGAACACCTAGGTGAAGGTCACACCCCTAAGCCTTTTACCCATTTGATAAAAACAAAAAAAAAATAATTACTTGCTTTCTAGTTCTTCTCATTAGTTTACAATTTTAGTGTTAATTTAGAAGTAGAAAACAAAATCCCTTATTTGGAAGTACGATTGAGTTATTTCATTTACTCTCATTAAGTGTACACCCTAACACCCATCTTAAACTCCCTGTGGAAATCGATCCTGACTCTTGTTGGATACTATTTTTTCAACGATCGTTTCCACTCACTATTGAGTGCGGATTGGAGGTGGATCAGTAATATCATCATTGGGCCCGGGAACTACCACGTCCTTACCCTCCCATTTACAGTCCGCTTGGACTACGGGTAGGGTTTCTTCAGTAACAGAGCATATGTATCTCCATGCTCCCCCACCTCGGTCTTGATGACTAGAGGCCTTCTCGACCTTGAAGTCGTCTTCGATAGAGTAGACTGGGTATGAAGCTCTTCATGGGGGCCTCTTGATCCACTTTGGGAATGGCTACCTCGGCATCTATGGCCGGGTGGGAAGATGAAAGAGCAGCCTGCTGAGGCACTAACTTGGAAGGTTTTGCTTATAATATGGGAAATATGAAGGTCTGAAGAAAATTATGAAGATTTGAAGATGGTATGAAGGTATGAAGTTCTAGGTTGAAGGTTTAAAGAAGATGTATGAAGATGAAGATGAAGATATGAAGGCTCAAAGAACAACGTGTAAAGATCTGGAGAAGCTAAAAACTATTAGAAAATTCGAGGGTAAAGTATAGAGTCAGAAAATGGAAGAAGTGAAAAAGGTTGAGGCTTTTATAGGGGAAAAACAATCAATGCACGACGTTTCGCAGTCGAAGGCAGCCAACCGGTAACTGACACGTGCCCAAAGTCAGAACGACGCGACTGATGGGACGTTTTGATTTATCCGTCGTCTCAGTTATAACGTACGAAGAAAGCAACCGGGGTTCATCTATCGTTTCCCATCATTTCGGCAAACCTACTCTCTAGAAAACGAGGAACTATCTGTATACAGGCAAAATTAGGGATAACGCAAAGACTGATTTCCCTTGAAGAAAATGGAAGAAGGGCATGGACGTACGAGACTAAAATCGAGTATGAGAGCCCTTCGTATCGAGACCCATGAAAGAAGAACGATGTGTTCATCATCGGGAATGATAAAGTGACGCTCCCCAGACCCAGAACGAGTTCTAAAACCTCGGAAAAAATGGTTAACAGTTACACACGACGGATAAAGAGCTGTGATATTCGTACTTGACTGGATATCACGACGCAGATCTCGTTCGATGTCGGTTCCGGATCAGTAATTAACGACAAAGGATGATTTTTATCATTTTTTGACTTGTACTAGGGATGAAACTCTCCTACTATATAGAGGAGAGGTTTTTCTTTTGTAATATACATGGTAACACGCGAATCAAGGCAATACAAATTAATTTTCTGCTTTCTAGCTACTGCAAAAGTTCGAACCTAACTGTTCTGTTCTTCATTCACAATTGGGTTCGAACTAAGGGTCCAATCGAGCACAAAATTACTGTTCAACCTAGGTTTGGTCTAGACCATAACACTTCAACTGGTTTAATCATTTATTTTGTCTTTAACTCGTTTATCTAATATTCTTGATTATTTGTGTTGAATCAATCCACATATCCTTAAAACCGCGAAAAAATTTAATTGTTATCTGATTTAAGGGTAAACACAATGTTAATAGATCAAAATAGCCTTAAAAGTTTTTGTAAAAGAAGCAATTCTGTGTAGGATAAAATTGAAGCACAAATACTGTATTAGATCTCACATAGTTGCTAAGCAATGAGCATCTGGAGATCCACACTTATGAAAGATTAGAAGGTATGAAAACAGATAATTATATATTGTTCTTTCAAGAGGAATAACAATGATCATAACGGAGCAGCTTAAATACCTTTGCCATTGTACTATTTCTTTCATTGAAAGATTTCATCCTCACCGCAGAAAAAGTTCTAAGTTTTTTTTCCTATCACAATCCATGAATTCCTTTTCAAGACAATAAGCAAGAGAAAATTATGCTACCTTAAATCATCCAAATTAATTAGACTCCATTTTTCTTCTGTTATTCCTTTTTTCCTCTCTTTAAATTTAAACTAGTTCTTATAAGAACACCGTGTAATGCATGTTTAAAGAAATATAAAAATAATATGATTTCTCAAATTGAAACATATCTACTGTCAGTATGAAATAAATTTGATTAAATCACTCTAACCAAGGGTTTTTGAGCAACTAAAACTAGATTTGAAGTGAATGTCATTCCTAGTGTCGATATATATTTTGGTTATGTTTGGAAAGTCAAGTGTCTTAACAAGATATGTAATTACCACGGGGTAGAGATACCACACCCCAACTTATTCTATAAACTTTACAAGATCATATTAGATAAAATAAAAATATTATCTATCAATCTACCTACATTATACTTTATATATAAAAAAATATTTTCAAGTTTATAATAAAGCATAACATTCTTTTCAAACTAACATAGGAGTAATTATTAACCCAAATTCATTAAACAAATTATTCACTTCACCAAAAATAAAAAGAATGAGGGAAAACTATTTGAAATATAAAAGCTCAGGAAAAAAGTAACAGTACAAGTATGATAACCAAAAAACAAAAAAGGAAGAAAAACATTTAAGAGTCAAGGAAATGGATAGAAAGATGAAAAGAAAATAATTGGATAATAATTACTATCACAACCCAAATCCACTATGGTTGTGATGGCGCCTAACACCGTTGTTAAGCAAGCCAACGGTGGTTGATCAACATGTTTACTCATTTTATTAATTTGAAATCATAATTTTCATTAATTAAATAGTATAAAATATAATTTACAGGGTAAATGATAATATTTACACGAACTACAAAAATGAACAACCCGTAGCAAACCTCAAAATCCGGTATCACAAGTGCATGAGCATTAACTAAAAAATATAATAAAATACAATATCTGTTCGGAATACAAGTTAGACAGGAGAATATAAATAACTCTGATGGAGACTTTGTATGCTGCGGATCGTAATATGGAATGCAGCTCACAGTAAAGTCTCCGCAAATGTTGCGCCTCTACGCCCAGAGGACCACCAGAAACACATATATATACCTGCACAATAAGTGCAGAAAGTGTAGCATGAGTACGTAAATCAATGCGTACTCAGTAAGTATCTAGCCTAACCCTAGAGAAGTAGTGAAAAGGGGTCGACATCGACACTTACTAGTGGCCCAATAAGACAGATACAGTAGAAGTAAACAGATGTGAGGCAGAGTAAATAAATGGAATAACAAGTATAATACGTGGTACAATCCTCCTCTCGACAATAAACTCGAGCTCTCAATTAGCAGTCACCTCATCGACCAGAGTATATATATAATGAGCCTCACCAGATAGGTCGTCAGAGTTCAAATCAGGCAAAACTCACAGATACACTATCTTTTTGTCAAATATTACGCACGATTCCATAAGAGTATTTTATAGAAATGATGAGGCGTACGACCCGATCCTATCATAATATGTGCACTGTCGAGGGTCGAACGGTACAAACCATAGATATATCTATTATATTTCCAAGGCGAACGGCCCACTCCTATGAGAGTGTGATACATAATCCTGCCGAGGCATACGGCCAGATTTTATTATAATATGCGCACTGCCGAGGGTCGAACGGCACGAACCATAGATATATCTATTATATTTCCAAGGCGAACGGCCCACTCCTATGAGAGTGTGATACATAATCCTGCCGAGGCATACGGCCAGATTTTATTATAATATGCGCACTGCCGAGGGTCGAACGGCACGAACCATAGATATATCTATTATATTTCCAAGGCGAACGGCCCACTCCTATGAGAGTGTGATACATAATCCTGCCGAGGCATACGGCCAGATTTTATTATAATATGCGCACTGCCGAGGGTCGAACGGCACGAACCATAGATATATCTATTATATTTCCAAGGCGAACGGCCCACTCCTATGAGAGTGTGATACATAATCCTGCCGAGGCATACGGCCAGATTTTATTATAATATGCGCACTGCCGAGGGTCGAACGGCACGAACCATAGATATATCTATTATATTTCCAAGGCGAACGGCCCACTCCTATGAGAGTGTGATACATAATCCTGCCGAGGCATACGGCCAGATTTTATTATAATATGCGCACTGCCGAGGGTCGAACGGCACGAACCATAGATATATCTATTATATTTCCAAGGCGAACGGCCCACTCCTATGAGAGTGTGATACATAATCCTGCCGAGGCATACGGCCAGATTTTATTATAATATGCGCACTGCCGAGGGTCGAACGGCACGAACCATAGATATATCTATTATATTTCCAAGGCGAACGGCCCACTCCTATGAGAGTGTGATACATAATCCTGCCGAGGCATACGGCCAGATTTTATTATAATATGCGCACTGCCGAGGGTCGAACGGCACGAACCATAGATATATCTATTATATTTCCAAGGCGAACGGCCCACTCCTATGAGAGTGTGATACATAATCCTGCCGAGGCATACGGCCAGATTTTATTATAATATGCGCACTGCCGAGGGTCGAACGGCACGAACCATAGATATATCTATTATATTTCCAAGGCGAACGGCCCACTCCTATGAGAGTGTGATACATAATCCTGCCGAGGCATACGGCCAGATTTTATTATAATATGCGCACTGCCGAGGGTCGAACGGCACGAACCATAGATGTATCTATTAAACTACCGAGGTGAACGACCCGATCCCATTAGAGTAAGAAGCTTTAACGGGTCCTTGACTCCACTCACAAATAGACGTGTGAGTTATAAATTTTAAGGGAAACCTTTCGATGAAACACATAACATGGGAGAAATTCGTAAGAGCACTACAATTATTTTGTGGCTAATCATGAAGCCCGTCGAATCTCTACGATAGCAAGTTTATCACTCTACACAAGTCTAGTCTCAAGTTGCAACGTAAAATAAAGGAATTTAATAGGCAAGGGGCAGCTCAAATAGTACAGTTATAGCATGGCGGGAACCTAAGTCTA
>AWOL01S0427251.1:12058-23248 GCA_000715115.1 Nicotiana otophora
CATAACATGTATCTAGCTACGTACGGACTCTCGTCACCTCATGCGTACGTAATCCCCGCAACAAGTAGCACATATCAAGTACATCACCAAGGATAGTTTCCCCCACACAGAGTTAGACAGGAGACTTACCTCGCTCAGAAGTTCCATAACCGGCTCCAACGCCACTCAAACACCTCAAACCGATGCCCATCTCTCCAAAACTAGTCAAACAAATGTGCAAATCCATAAATATATACTATATTACCAAAAATTAATTAATTTATAACAATTCCCAACTACGCTCGAATAGTCAACAAAATCAACCTTCGGGCCCACGTGCCCGGATTTCGAAACGTTTTGAAGACAATCATTACCCATAACATTACGAACTTAAATATATAATTTATTCCTAATTCCATGTCCAATTTTGTGGTCAAAATCCAAAAATACTAATTTCTAGGTTTTTCTTCAAAATCTCAATCTTACCACTAATTTCCATGTTTAAATCCACAGAAACACCATGTATTTAACTCACAATATGTGGGAGTTGCTTACCTTGACATAGATGATGAAAACCTCCACTTAAAGCTTTCCAAAAATCGCCCAAACCAAGAGAGTATGAAAGAAAATGGCCCAACTCTCATTCTTAAAATAACACTGCCCAGCGACCTTTTCGCATATGCAGAAACTTCCTCGCAGATGCGGCTTCCCCCAAGGCCAGCCCTTTCCGCTTCTGCGGCCAATCAACCGCAAGTGCGGATCATCTTCTGCGAAAAACCTCCGCACCTGCGGACTCCCCAGCTTGAGCACCACTCCGCACCTACGTGCCCATGACCGCACCTGCGGCTCCGCAGATGCGCTACAGCACCCGCACCTGCGATCAACTAGCCTAGGCCACTTCCGCTTATGCGCTCCTCTGCCCGCATCTGCGACCCCACAAGTGCTGCAAATTCCTTGCACTTGCGAATCCCATCCAGCTCACTCCCTACCACTTCTGCGACTCCTAGGCCGCTTCTGCGGTCTCACACCTGTGGCCATAACCTCGCAGGTGCGATCGCACCAGAAGCCTTAAGCTTCAGTAGTTCTTCCAAGTCCAAACTCGATATGTTTCCAACCCGATTCGCACCCGAGGCCCCCGGGACCCTGTCCAAATATACCAACATATCCCACCACACGATACAGACTTAGTCAAAACCTCGAATCATGTCAAACAACAACAAAGTTACAAATCGACGACCAAAACCTTTCTTTCACCTTCCAACCTTCAAACTTCGACGAACGCGTCCAAACCATACCAAAACATTCTAGAATGACGTCAAACTTTACGTACAAGTCACAAATCACGATAGGAACATATTCTAAGGCTCTGAACTCCAAACGGACATTGATAACACAAAAACATTGACTTCATCCCAAACTTATGAAATTCTACAGCTTCTAAAAATGTCAATTTTCCATAATAAGCGCGGAATTGTTCCCGGGTGATCCGATACACAACCCGAACATACGCCCAAGTCGAAATCATCATATGAACCTATTGGAATCTTTGAATCCCGATTCCGAGGTCGTTTACTCAAAAGTCCAACCTTAGTCAATTCTTCCAACTTAAAGCTTCCGAAATTAGAATTTTCTTTCCAGGTCAACTCTGAACTTCCTGAAATTTAATTGCGACCACACGTGCAAGTCATAATACCTGAAGTGAAGCTACTCAAGGCCTCAAACCGCTGAACGGTGTGCTATAGCTCAAAACGACCGGTCGGGTAGTTACATTCTCCCCCACTTAAACATACATTCATCCTCGAACGTGCTAAGGACTGCTCCGGAGTTCCAAAATCATTGTTTAACACCTCGTGCACCTACCCCTGCCACCACAACCTAGTTGAACACATTAGCCCGAGCCATATTGGAGATCCTCCCTTTTTATTTAGTCGAAAAGCCTTAGAACCATATTCTTACCTCCAAATTTCTCTACAAAACCCGATTCTAACATACGAACAGCGTCTCAATCACTACACACTGTACCAAAATATGATCGTACATCTTTGCTGAATTCACACCATGTACCATATAATTCACATGCCCATAATACATCATCTGACCACAACAACTGAAATATCATGAATCTGATGGCCGTAATACGCCTCATAATACATATGAGCCCTATTCCAATTCTCGCAATACTGCCACGACGAAAGAGACGTGTAGAAACTCATAACCACCTGCCGAATCAATAAATCATGGAATCTCTCCTCCTAACAAGGACCATTACCTCATTTTGAACTGAATAACAATATTTGCTCTTTAATATACCCTACATGACTCCGATCACACCGATCCTAGGTCCAATAATCTTGTCTTACCCAGGACAAGTTGCTCGGGCAATAAGCCACCTTAAACACCATCTAGAATCTCATATAATGCCACTAAAGCGCCAACAAGCTACAAACTCTAATGTGATACATAAGGAAAATAAACTCTGGAAAAAGAACTACCTGGCCCGCGTAACGAATAAAACGACCGAATAGATGCTATGAACCTTTCTTGAGGAATGAGAAACAAATACACAAAATAAGTATAGGGGACTATACTCAACATCTCACTATTGCGATGTGCAACCCGATCCACACATGATACCATTGTGGCATCCAACCCGATCCAAATATGATACCCGTGGCGGCGTGCCACCCGATCCACACATAATAATAAATAAGGACGTACCCATAAAGCCATAATGCTTATACCTACGTAATACTGAATATCGTACACAAGCACGCCAAGTGCAAAAATACAACTCTGGGAAGACAGATAGCACAATACGCCACAAACCCAAGCACAACTAAGGCGTGATAAATGACATGTATCTCGAGGGCCATCCTACTCATATAACACCACAAGCTACATGGGATCTCAACACATGTGCGAATAATCAAGCCGTCTCAATTTGGAATAACTCCCACAATTCACAACCAAAGCAATAGAGCACCTTCCAGGCATAAACTCTCACATTAACGATAGTACCATAATCTCCATGCTTGGTCTCAATCTTTTACAATCAAGTGACTAACATGTCACATTTATAAAGATTTCCCCGTGGGATACTCTCCCACGACCTTTCGCACTAGATAGCAAAGTCTGCACATCCATACCACCAACCATTCTAATTCTTTAAAGCAAATCAAGAATCCGCAAATCAATACACCAAGCCTCTTATACAGAGCGTTCTCAGGTGACACTAAAGAAAATGCCAGCTTACTCTGAATATCTTAATTCTCCCCTGCTCATCTGAGCTCGTGACATTCTTGTCAACACCGCACCGCAACCTTGATCCATAACTTTCAAATTCCCATGCCACTCACTATACCTAACATGCCGCTATGCCAGAATACACAAATTCATCATAACCCCTGAACTACCAGTAGAATAAATACTTCATTGGCTAGAAACCTTTCACTTAGCTCATTTCAGAAGATCCAATGCAACACACAACTGAATTTCCAAACCGCAAAAAATACAAACCTCAAGTCGTGATCTAAACCGCCTTGACTCCTCTGGAATCTAATTACACCACAAGGATATTTGAATCAAATACCTCCCAAATCAATCAAGTTGTGGTGGCTGTCAAGTCCGTGTGTATAACCACAAACCACATGTATAAATTCACACGTTGAAGGAACTGATCTTTGCCACAATCATGTTGATTCAGCCATTACTAACCAACCCAACTTCTTTCAATTTACTTTCAACTTGCCTTAAAAATAATAATAGCTCCATTCAGAAATGTAACGAACCAAATCCGCACTCATCCCGAGTGACACGCATCACGAGACCATATCATCTCAATACTTATGAACCATCTCATACTCTCCTTATGCGCACAATAGCATCTCCAACTGGTACACCCATTCTGTAAGACCTTCCGCGAATCTGAAGCTATTTCTTGCTTTCCTCCAATACTACACCGCATACCCGATGATAACATAGAATATTCCAAGTGCCGTTTGTAATCCACTGTGAAAACTCGATCCTTAACCACACAACGGACCCGAAATCCTTAGGCACTGCACTTAAATTCTTGAACCCACAAGGACCGTTGTTGAGAGTCACCCACTCTGACCTGATCCCGAATATAACCAAACTTCAACGCTCTACTAGCACATGAATACCCTCTCAAAGAAGCAACCAGCTGAATTCCTTTCCTTGTACATCACATCCACAAGAAGTATAACTCTGAGTCTTCCCAAAACCTGCACCTCAATCGGCAAAGTATAACGCACATTCATCAATTTCCTTGCTTGCATTTCTCCTGATATTTTCTTTTCTTAGTTATAAATGATCCACCAACACATTGATAACTAGAAACCGCACAAGTAGACAATTACGCGATCCAATCATTGACGGTGGGGCTCCCCCACTTAGCTTTAAGCTACCATCACATAATGTAGAGCCCATAACGATTCCTCCTTCTTAATTATCATGATCTCGTACTATTAACCCGCCAAATTTCTCGAAGTCTTTTGTTAAGCTTTTCATGAACATTCTGAGTCATCAGTCATAATCACATATTCGACTGCTTATCGGGTAGCAAGTAGTATCCTTTTCAGAAGCTTCATCAATATCATGCAACCGCTAACCTGCTCACAAGAGATAACCCACATGTGGAAATTCCATGAGGACATCTTCCAACGACGTTGCACTGGGTGCAACTACCACAAAATCAGTAAATCCTCCTGAGCCCATGCTCGTCCACCAGCTGTACAAGTATGTTCCTTCCCCATTGACACCAACCGAAAGTTCCACAATACCTTCCAGACTTAAAGTCGTGTTGCATCCGAAACAATAGTCAAATCTTCATACCCCTCTTTATTTCAAGCAAACTCCTTTATGCCACATTCAATATTTCTCTGTGCAGTAACCACCATTCCAAATATAATCCATGAACCCAGTCACTTTCCACCATGCCTCCCAAATCGCTCTAATCTTCCTCAAGGTACGTGGCTATCCTACCACAGAGTCCATATGCTACTCTGCCACTCCCACTTCGGTCAAACCATCTCTTTTAAGCAACTTCTCGACCTCCATTTTTCGTACTTGGCCTGCTAGTAATCCATCCACCGCGAGACACCTCCTGCCATGTCCTTCCTCATATTCCGCTGCCCAATTGTTGCCTCAAATCAAATCTATACCTGTAGTACCAGAACTAATCAATTGCTACCAACTCTAAACCTCCTAGAAGATCATCTTTCTCGATCCATCAACACTAGAAACACCAATTCAATCCTGAAACCGCTATACTCCTCTACATCTGACAACCGCTTCTTAGGCGCCACTTTCCCAATATCCTACCCCGAAGGCAAATCAAAGAAGACCATAACACCGGAAAACCTTAATGTGTTCCAACAAGGACGACGATACCACATCACAGATAAGATTTCCATAACATTTGAAAATACCAAGTTGTGTCACTTCATCAACCAAACCCTGAACATCCATAGTCCAATTGTCTTTCCTTTGATGGAATTGAATGTTGAACCTCTAAATCATGCACTGAGAAATCCTTCTTTAAAGTCATTCACTGACTCGATACATAAACAAACACCCTACCATTAACGCTTTGATACCAAGCTGTCACGACCCAAAATTCACTATAGGTCGTGATGACGCCTAACACCGCTGTCAGGCAAGCCAGCGGTGATTGATCGACTTGTTTACTCATTTTACTACTTTAAAATTATAATTTCCATTAATTAAATAGTATAAAATAAAATTTACAGGATAAATGATAATATTTACATAAATTATAATAATGAACAACCCGTAGAAACCCCCAAACCCCGGTGTCACAAGTGCATCAGTATTAACTAGGAAATATAATAAAATACAATATCTGTTTGTAATACAAGTTAGACAAAAGAATATAAATAACTCTGATGGAAACTCTGTATGCTGCGGATCGCAACCTGGAATGTATCTCACCGTAAAGTCCTCGTAAATTATGTACCTCTGCGCCCAGAGGACCACCAGAAACATAAATATATACCTGCAAAATAAATGCATCAAGTGTAGCATGAGTACGTAAATCAATGCGTACTCAGTAAGTATCTAGCCTAACCCTAAAAAAGTAGGGATGAGGGGTCGACATCGACACTTACTAGTGGCCCAATAAGACGGATACAATAGAAGTAAACAGAAGTGAGGCAGAGTAAATACACAGAATGACAAGTATAATACGTGGTACAATCCTCCTCTCGACAATAAACTCAAGCTCTCAATTAGTAGTTACCTCCTCAACCAGAGTATATATATAATGGGCCTCACTAGATAGGTCGTCAGAGTTCAAATCAGGAAAAACTCACAGATACACTGACTTTTTGTCAAATATTACACACGATTCCATAAGAGTATTTTATAGAAATGATGAGGCGTACAACCCGATCCCATCATAATATGTGCACTGTCGAGGATTGAACGGCACATACCATAGATACATCTATTATATTGCCGAGGCAAACAGACCGCTCCCATGAGAGTGTGATATATAATCCTGCTGAGGCGTACGGCCCGATCTCATTATAATGTGCGTACTGTCGAGGGTCGAATGACACGAACCATAGATATATCTATTAAACTATCAAAATGAACGGCCCGATTCTATTAGAGTAAGAAGATTTAACGGGTCCTTGACCCTACTCACAAATAGACGTGTGAGTTATAAATTTTAAGGGAAACCTTTCGATGAAACACATAACGCGGGAGAAATTCATAAGAGCAGTAAAATTATTTTGCGGCTAATTATAAAGCCCGTCGAATCTCTACAATAGCAAGTTTATCACTCTACACAAGTCTAGTCTCAAGTCGCAACGTAAAATAAAGAAATTTAATAGGCAATGTGCAACTCAAATAGTACAGTTATAGCATGACGGAAACCTAAGTCTACCCGGACATAATATGAATCTAGCTACGTACGGACCCTCGTCACCTCATGTGTACATAGCCCCGCAATATTTTGCGTTGTTCAATAACGGAGCATATGTATCTCCATGCTCCCTCACCTCGGTCTTGTTGACTAGAGGCCTTCTCGACCTTGAAGTCATCCTCGATAAAGTAGCCCCCGGGTATGAAGCTCTTCATGGGGGGCTCTTGAGCCACTTCGGGAATGGCCACCTCGGTATTTGTGGCTGAATGGGAAGATGAAGGAGTAGCCCGCTGAGGCGCTGACTTGGAAGTTTTTGCCATTATAATATGAAAAATATGAAGATTTGAAGATGGTATGAAGGTATGTGGGTCTGGGTTGAAGGTTTAAAGAAGATGTATAAAAATGAAGATGAAGATATGAAGGCTCAAAGAATAATGTATAAAGATCTGGAGAAGTTAAAAGTCGTTAGAAAGTTCAAGGGTAAAGTCTAGAGTCGGAAAGTAGAAGAAGTGATCGAGGGTAAAGTCTAGAGTCAGAAAGTGGAAGAAGTGAAAAAGGTTGAGGCTTTTATAGGGGAAAAATAATCAATGCGCAACGTTTCGAATTCGAAGGCAGCCAGCTGGTGACTAACATACGTCCGAAGTCAGATCGACGCGACTGATGGGATATTTCGATTTATCCGTCATCTCAGTTATAACGTACGAAGGAAGGAACCGGGGTTCTTCTATCGTTTTCCATCGTTTCGGCAAATCTACTCTCCAAAAAATGAGGGGACGGTCTGTATACGGGCAAAATTGGGAAGAACGCATATCCCGATTTTTCGGTGAAGAAAACGAAAGAAGGGCATGGACGCACGAGACTAAAACCGAGGCTAGGAGCCCTTCGTATCGAGACCCATGAAAGGAGAACGATGTGTTCATCATCGGGCATGATAAAGCGACGCTTCCCGGACCCAGAACGAGTTCTAAAACCTCAGAAAATATGGTAAACGGTTACGAACGACGGATAAAGGGCTGTGATATTCATACTTGACCGGATATCACGATGCAGATCTCGCTCGATGTCAGTTACAGATCCGTAATTAATGAAAAGGGAAGATTTTTACCTTTTTTTAGACTTGTACTAGGGATGAAACTCTCCTACTATATAAAGGGGAGGTTTTTCTTTTGTAAGATATATGGTAACACGTGAATCAAGGCAATACAAATTCATTTTCTACTTTCTAGCTACTGCAAAAATTCTTATTTAACTGTTCCATTCTTCATTCACAATTGCGCTCGAACCAAGGGTCCGATCAAGGGCAAAATTACTCTTCAGCCTAGGTTTGGGCTAGACCATAACATTACAATTGGTTTGATCGTTTATTTTGTCTTTAACTCATTTATCTAATATTCTTGATTATTTGTGTCAAATTAATTCACGTATCCTTAAAATCGCATACAAATTTAATTGTTATCCGATTTAAGGGTAAACGCATTGTTAATAGATCAAAATATCCTTAAAAGTGTTTTTAAAAGAAGCAATTCAATGTAGGATAAAATTGAAGAACAAATACTGTAATAAAGCTCACACAGATGCTAATTAAGCAATGGGCATCTGGAGATCCACACTTATGGAAGATTAGAAGGTATGAAAACAGATAATTATATATTGTTCTATCAAGAGGAATATCAATGATCATGACAGAGCATCTTAAATACCTTTGTCATTGTACCATTTCTTTCATTGAAAGATTTCATCCTCACCGCAGAAAAAGATCTATGTTTGTTTTTCTATCACAATCCATGAATTCCTTTTCAAGACAATAAGCAAGAGAAAATTATGCTACCTTAAATCATCCAAATTAACTAGACTCCAGTTTTCTTCTGTTATTCCTTTTTTTTCTCTCTTTAAATTTAAGCTTGTTCTTATAAGAACACCGTGTAATGCATGTTTAAAGAAATATAAAAATCATATGATTTCTCAAATTGAAACACATCTACTGTGAATATGAAATAAATTTGTTTAAATCACTCTAACCAAGGGTTTTTTGAGCAACTAAAACTAAATTTGAAGTGAATGACATTCCTAGTGTCGATATATATTTTGGGTCTGTTTGAAAAGTCATGTGTATTACCAAGATGTGTAATTACCACGGGGTAGAGATACCACACCCCAACTTATTCTATAAATTTTACAAGATCATATTAAATAAGATACAAATATTATCAATCAATCTACCTACATTATACTTTATATATAAAAAAATATTTTCAAGTTTATAATAAAGCATAATATTCTTTTCAAACTAACATAGGAGTAATTATTAACCCAAATTCATTAAACAAATTATTCACTTCACCAAAAATAAAAAGAATGAAGGAAAAATATTTGAAATATAAAAGCTCAGGAAAAAAGTAACAGTACAAGTATGATAACTAAAAAAAACAAAAAAAGGAAGAAAAACATTTAAGAGTCAAAGAAATGGATAGAAAGATGAAAAGAAAATAATTACTATAAAAAAAAAAAGAAGAGAAAAGTCACTCTATAATTAAGAATTGAATTATCCATTCTTAGTTGCACTCAAAGTAGGTTTCTAAAGAGGCCCTTAGTTTACTTGGAGAAATTTTACAACAGATAAAGCAATAAGGATAGCTTTGACCAAGCCTAAATTAAATTCTAGAAAATGGGAGGAAGTAGCTCAACAAGGTACTACTACTAATTATTCTCGTGAAACTGCAACTAGAAAAAAATTAGACGATAAGTACTGCAAACTACACTTTTATTTCGAAAAAGACTAAATCTAGAATTCAGTTCACCGCCTTATAAGGGGGTTTCAGCTTCAAATTATACGACCACCATGAACCCTACATACAATGAAATCAAGAGTAATAACATTGTGATGAGATGAAATGACGGAGGTAGAGAAATTAAAAAGAAATGTCATATCCTTTCCACAAAATGAAATTACAATTAAATTCACAATATATTGCGTTGTTCAGATGGATATGCTCACATATACTCTTTGAGATTAACACAAAACACGAAGCAGAACCCAACCAGATGAAAACACAGCAAAATGTTACAAAATAATTCTCAATAATGGCTCTCACAAGGACCCTTTCCACGTAAGAAGTTAAAGACTTGATGATCACCAGCACCAATTCCAAGATCGGTAAAACAGTTTGCTTCCACTAAATTTGAAGGAGTATAATTACTAGGATTAGTCGATTGATCATGAGCAGAAGGAGAAGAAGAGCTTGTAGTCCTTTCTTGTAAAATCCCAGTTGGGTGCAGTGGAAAAAGATTCAAAGTTTCTTGATGATTAAATTGCTTTTCATTTGGGCTGAGATGTGCCATGTTGTTGCTATTTTCTTGAGAATAAGTAGCATTGATGTATACAGCAGCATCACATGTTGCTCTCCTTTTGAAACCACCTGGTCCCGGGAGGATTAGACTGGGAACTGGATACTGCTGATAAAACCCTAGATTGTTTTGTGGCGTATAATAAGGGCTGCAAACAACTGGAAAACGTAATAATTTATGAGTATCACTCTATAGTTTTAACTTATACATACACTGATATAGCACTAAAGAGATAGCTTAACATGTTGTAGCAGGTCTATACCAATTAGTAATTTCTTAAAGGTTACTAATTCTACTTATTAAGAACAATTACATGTAATTATCTTTTCGCTCGTAAAAGTTAAACACACGTTAGAGAAATTAAACTCAAGTTTTTAATCGTCATATATAAGAATCATTTTGACAGAGAAAAACAAGTTTCCCCGTGGGGACTAATAGTTGGCGTGATTAGAGAAGTGAAGGCAGCAAAACGCTAGGAGACAATATATGCTCAGAAACTGAAAACTTCCCTGAAAAGCAAACATAAAATCTAAAATGTGGACAAATTGTCCATCAGAAAGGATACAGTCTTCCTACAGAAAGTACAATCCAGTCCGACGACTTAATAGAGATAGAAGTACATATCCTAACAGACAATTTATAAAGTACATTTAAATCACAGACTATATGCGAATATAATGCAATCTTAATCCAGAAATGATGAAAAAATAAAGGTAAAAGAAGAAAGTACAAACCATTTGGGCGAGGTGGTGGGAAAACATTAGTTCTATGAANTATATGCGAATATAATGCAATCTTAAATCCAGAAATGATGAAAGAATAAAGGTAAAAGAAGAAAGTACAAACCATTTGGGCGAGGTGGTGGGAAAACATTAGTCCTATGAAGAAAACGATTGAAATAAGCAAATTTATCTTGCTTCTGTTTCTGGCGTTGCCTTGCCTTGTGATTTTGA
>AWOL01S0427454.1:0-10061 GCA_000715115.1 Nicotiana otophora
TGGAGAAAAATTAATCGGGTATGTAGTCATTATGCGGCCAGCAGACCTATTCTACGGTCGCATAATGTACCGCAGAACGGTTCTGCGGACGCATAGTGTACCGCAAAACCTCTCTCCGAAAATTCCCAAGGCGGGATATGCGACAAGAGTGCAGCCCGCGGAACGGTTATGCGATTGCATAATGGCCGTGAAATTGACATAAAAAATGCCCCAAAAAACTGCCCCACTTTGCGTCCAGTCTGCGGTCCGCAGAGTGGTTCCGCGGCCGCAGAATGGGCCGCATAAATGCCTACTTCTGCCCAACATTGTTCTTCAACTCCCAGCACACTGTTCAATCTAAAAAGTCTGAACCTCTACGCCTACTTTGGCATCACGAAATTCGGTTTTTTAGAAAAATGTTACGGTGCCTTACATACACAACGACAGACTAGAGTGCCAGCCAGTGCGGGACCTTCTGAGGGTCTCAGATGTTTGTGGGTCTGCGCATTTATTTCTTTTAGCCGTACAGAGTTCAGAGGAACATATCAGTATAAGGATCCCCAAGATTATATTGACCAACTTTACAGGATCTTTCGAGTTATGCATGCTTCCAAGACGCAGGCAATGGAGTTAGGAGCTTTCAGGTTGTGAGATATAGATCTGTATTGATATGATTTATGGGAATTATCTAGAGGACAGAATGTGCAACCAACAAAGTGGGGAGAATTCTCCAGAGACTTCCTAGACCATTACTTACCATTGGAGATTCAGGAAGCCAAGGTTGACCAGTTTTTAGCCCTACAACAGGGTGACATGAGTGTTCGCTAGTACAGCCTCAAGTTTGATTTGTTTGACAGGTATGCCCCATCTTTGGTTGATACGATGCGAGCCATGATACATCGGTTTTTGGTAGGGCTGGCACCAGAATTAGTTGAAGCTTGTACCTCAGCTTCGCTGAATGACAATATGGGCATATCTCGGATTCAGGCATTTGCCACTAAGCTAGAGGAGAATAAAAAGCGACAACAACTAGAACAAGCTAGAGATAGGTAGCAAGGTAAGAGAGATAGGCCAATTGACGAGTATGTAATGGCAACGAGTAGTAATAGGTCTCAGACGAGACAAGGTCAGTCAGCAGTACATGCAGGGGGCAATTTATCTAGGCCTCAGGAGACACAATATTCTCCAAGTCCTTAGTTGAGAACATGTCAAGGATCAAAGGCACAAGGATTGCAAGTTCAAGAGAGTTTTGTACAAATGAAACTACCTCGATGTGATTAGAGTAGAAGGAGACACAAGGTACCGTGCGTACGAGGTACGAATGCTTGTTTCAGATGTGCACCATATGTCATATGGCACATAGTTGTCCGATGTTGAGTTACGAGGGTAGCCGTCGTTCAGGGCATCCTAGAAGTTCAGTACCATCATTTCATCTGGGCAGAGGCAGAAGGAGTGCGTCAGGCTTA
Source organism: Nicotiana otophora (assembly GCA_000715115.1). Taxonomy (NCBI): domain Eukaryota; kingdom Viridiplantae; phylum Streptophyta; class Magnoliopsida; order Solanales; family Solanaceae; genus Nicotiana; species Nicotiana otophora. Next base: position 1,446 of record AWOL01S0427454.1, read on the forward strand.
AAAGGGACCCAAATCAGATATATGCATTGTGAGATCAGTGGGACTTTGAGCCCCCATCTTAGAGGCAATTAGGTATGTTACCTATTTAAGAATGAGAGTATGTGTAACTGCTCTACTAGGGCTATATATATCTAGAGTATTGCTAGATGATGTACTAACTTGATTGTTAATAGAGTTAGCATGTCATGCCTAAGGTAAATTGTAGCAATGTAGCATTAAAAGACAGAAAGACTAGATAAGGTAATGAACACAAGCGTGGCTTAGAAATCTTTAAAATCCCGAAGTGGGATATAAGTCATAGTAAGAACACGGTTACGTAAATGCAGTAAGATTACTAAATAATGACCATTGTAGGTTTAATAATGATGATGATAACCTTTCTTAAGGAGGTGTGATATAGAAATCTCAATAAGTAACGCAATAACGATCCTAAGTTAGAGGGCCAAGAGATATTGAATGGGATTAGAACGTATTGAATATAATTGAATCAGAGGAGCATGAGTATTGAGTAGAAGCAATATCCATAAGTTGGTATTGTCCATAGATGAAGGTTGTAGTATAAGGAAAATAACAATCACGAGGAAGATAATAATATTATGGTATAAGATGCCGACATTGTTCTGTAGTTAGATATTATTTACAACCCTGCCAGCATAGACGGTGAATGTTGAAATGAACTTGTATTTATATCTTGCTCTATTCATGATAAATGGCATTGTGAGTCCAAGTGTTTCCATTTACATATATTGGCCATGTGTCGCATGTATAGTGTATTTTCTGGTTGCGCACAAGTTGGTTTTAGTCGAGTGTTCAGAGGAGACCTTAGCGAAATATTTGCAAGTCTCTAAGAATTAACATTCGAGGACGAATGTTCCTAAGGGGGAGAGGATGCAACACCCAATATATTCATTATACAATTCATATTAAGTGAATCAATGTAAGTTGGAGAGCTTCAGGACCTTTACAAAAATAATGATGGGTTAAAACAACTGTTAAGGAAGTATCGTAAGGGTTAGAGGTTAAACGAATCAAAGATGTTATAAACCATACTTTCAGGGTAAACTAAGAGTGTTTAATATCCTAAGGAGGTCATGTTTAAGGTAATTGAATCATACAATATTTGTATGTTTAGTTTTTATGTCAAACAAGTTGTAAAACAAAACACGGCGAAAGTTGTCGCAAGTTACATTTATAATTTTACCTAAATTTGGGTCTAATGTCACTGAGTTGTTCCCTCAATATACTTTGAGTTACGGGGTGATACACCCATCAAATTGAAGATCTACAAGTCTAGTTTCCAATACATTAAACCGCTTGTCGATATGATGTTGGAATAGAGACATACTAGCATTTTTGCGAGACTGTGAAATCATCTCCCTTGGGACCCACAAAGTCAGTAGAAGCTTACCTTGTTATATAAATTGATAACTTTCATCTCTAAGTCTCATTTTCGACCAAATTAGACCTCCAAGCACCTCTAAACTCTATCTAAGCATATCCTAAATATTCATAGATAAATTCAAGGAAAAGCCAGTTATAATATTCATTAAAAGTGTTGTAGAAGTGGTGGAGATCACTTATATGATGTTTGAAGCTGGAAGTTATGAGTTGCCGGTCAAAAGATGTATAGAAGCTGTGATACCATGTTGGACTGTTTTGATGTATTTTTATGATGTTGTTGTGGTTAGAGTTTTGGGAGATTATATATATGTGTGTGTGTGTGTGCGCGCGCGCGCGCGCACGCGTGTGTGTGCGTGTGTTGTTAATATGTAACTTGAAGAGAAGAAGTAGTATAGAAGAGTGTTTTGTGGCTAGTTAAGGACCGAGCTTGTTGCTCGATGTATCGTAAGCTAGCTATTCCTAAGCTCAACGTTGGCCCTATTGTTGTTGTTATACTGTATTGTTGGGCAGTTCTCGTGTTGTTGAGGTGCTGGATATATGGATTAAAGGTGGCCTATTATTGTTGATGTTGTGACCTTTAGGGAGGTGAAAGAAATAGGGGAGATGATGTCCGATTTTCCTTAGAACAAGCCTGTCGTGTGGTAGCTAGTTGATTTATTACTATTGTTGATAGTAGTGTTATTTTCATCGGTGTAGATTATATTGGAGAGGAGACGTTCCTACCATCTTCTTCGAAGGATCGACTTAAATGTATGTAAGGCTTTTCCTTTCTTCTTCCAATATGATTTCGTAGTGACGTCACCCTTATACGAGGTTCAAGGGGACGAGTCCTAGAGTATGTTCTATGTTGACGGGTTATGAGCCTCTAATAGTTCAAAAGTGAATATAGATAAGAAATGAGTTACTCGTAGTTGTAATCCACGGATAATTCCTAGAAATAAGTAGAGACCTATGGGAACATATGTTGAGTCTATGGCGAGAAGTATAGCCTTCGTTTAATGGTAAATTATAAATGGCTCAAGAATAGAAATCACGTATACAACATAAGAAATGGCTGAAGTATTTTTCATTGGTTAGTGAAGGTAGCTACGGAAGATCCCTAATGCTAGTAAGAGAGAGAAGTAGATTAAGAGATGTGATAATTTTCTTAACAAGAACCTCCCCGTAAATTTAAAGTCTATGAATGAGCAAGCTAACTAATGAAGAATAGAATGTATTTACAAGAAAGTAAGGTCACATAAGTTATGAAACACAATGTACTACCTAACTAGAATAATCGTGTGCATGCGGAAATAGTAATGAAATTCCATACGTTAAAGGAAGTAGAGATAGAGTTAACGAATGCGATTAGTCTCTTGAAACAATATGAAATACCAGCCCTACGATGTACCAAATCAATTTGTAAAGGTAAGATTATACAAATCTCGAAAGCCATTTACTATCATGTCACGACGGATGTGTAAATCTGAGAGTAGTTATAAGTTTCCTTAAAGCTAATGTGTAGGGATTACGAGTTGCTGAGTACAAACTAAGAGTTACCGAAAGTACAAGAAGAAATTATACGTTTTAGACACGAGTAACTAGCTTGTAAGATATTGACTATTGCATGTTGTTTTAATGTTATTTATGCATAAGTATGTTCTCTATGGACGGTCTATGAACACATAGGGGGATAATGAAGGTTAACCTATGGACTGTCTATGAAACGCATAGGTAAGATAACGGCTGGCTGTGGACGGTCCCATGTGTACGCATAGTCCGACCCGAATATTTTGAGTCGTACGGGTGGTCTGCTTTGCTACGCGTACGTGCCACTAGATAGTAATGTTGTAGTATTCCTTATGGACGGTCTACCTTTCCACGCCTAAGAGTCACTTTGTGTTCTGATAATGAGTAGCAATGACGATGTAACAAGAGATCACTGAGCAACGGTTGATAGAAATACTTCTGAATCTTATGATAGGTTGAGTTGTTCAATCAAATTGAAGGACCAAGTGGTCCAAGTGATAGCGATCTAGTAAGTCGATCTAGAGTACGTGGTAAGCCCACTCTTATTTTTTATCATTCATCAGATTATTTTTTTATTCATTCATGCTTTTCAGTTTTCAGAATTTGTTTATACGTATTGCTTTCTGCCTTACATACTTGGTACATCTTATTGTACTAACGTCCCATTGCTGGGGCGATGCACTTCATGCATGCATGTGTAAGTAATCAGTTTGACGAGCCCTCGGACATGATTGATATTCAGTGGGGAATCGGTAAGACTCCATCTATTCAGGATTATAGCCAAGTCTGCAGTCTTGAGATTCTGAAAGCTCTGCTCGTACTCGTCAGACAACCTGAATGGGGCACTCTCCTGAGTCAATCTGGTCAAAAGAGCTGCAGTGGATGAAAAAACCTCCACGAAATGGCGATAATTACCAGCCAAGCATAGAAAACTCCGGATCTCAGTAGCAGAAGATAGTTTGGGCCAACTATGAACGCCTCAACCTTCTTCGGATCCACCTTTATCCCCTCACTAGATGCCACATGACCCAAAAATGCCATCGAATCAAGCCAAAACTCACACTTGGAGAATTTTGCATATAACTTCTTCCCCCTCAAGGTCTGGCGCACGAACCTCAAGTGTTACTCATGATCCTCCTAGCTATGAGAATACGCCAATATGTCGTTAATGAACACGATGATGAAAGAATCAAGATATAGCTGGAACACACTGTTCTTCAAGTGCATAAAGGTTGTTGGGGTATTGGTCAGCCCAAATGACATCACACAAAACTCATAGTGACGATAGCGAGTCCTAAAGGTAGTCTTCAGAATATTTGAATCTCGAATCTTTAATTGCTGGTACCCTGATTTCAAATCAATCTTTGAGAATACCCGAGCACCCTAAAGCTGATTGAAGAAATCATCAATACTCGGTAGTGGGTACTTGTTCTTGAATGTAACTTTGTCCAGCTGCCTGTAATCAATACACATCCTTAGAGAGCTGTCTTTCTTCTTTACAAATAGAACTAGAGCACCCCAAGGCGAGACACTCGGCAAGATGAAACCTTTATGAACCCTGTGAACCCTATGGAATCCGTGGAGCCTATGTTGCCTGTGGAAGTGCACCCCTCCTAAGTTTAGGACAGTCCCTCACAATATGCCTGGTATCACCCTCACTCAAAACAACCTCTCGGCAGGTGTGACTGCTGAAACTCAATCTGACCCGGTCAGCTAGACTGACCGCTGAAGGCACCCCGTGCAGGAGGTGCACTGGAAAGTGGCTGTGCATAATGGGTGATTTGAGACCTAAAAATGGCTGGAGCACTGCAAGTAGTTGGAAGTGTTGAATGAACTGGTTGACTCACATAACCTCTTCCATGATGAACTGAAACTGCAACACGGGCACCACTAAATCCTCCAGAATCTCGAGGCCTCTTGGCCTCCCTATCCTCCCTCTCATAGCCCCACATACGCTCTATCCTCCAAGCAATATCTACAACCTGCTAAAATAGGAAATCCATCTCCAACTCCCGAGCTATGCTGAATTTATGGCCATACTGAGCCCCTCGATAAATCTGCGGACTCGCTTTATTACTGTGGACACCAAAGCGGTCGCATGACGGGATAACTCACTGAACCCTATGTCATACTCCAACATCGTCATAGTCCCCTAATGCAGCTGCTCGAACTCTATGTGCCATGCATCCCGGACGGTCTGGGAATAAACTCCCTAAAAGAAATATATGAAAACTGAGCCCAAGTAAGTGATCCTGCATCAGCTGGCCTATCCGCCTTATAAGCCTATGACCACTTATATGCTGCTCTCGACAGCTGAAATCTAGTGAAGACGACTTCGCTCACCTCCACAATACCCATGGTGTATATAATACGGTGTCACTTGTCTAGAAAACCCTGCGCATCCTCAGTAATAGCACCACTGTAAGTAGGAGCATCATACTTCTTGAATTTCTCAAGTCTCCTCTACTTCTCCTCTGATGCCTCAGGACTGACCTAAGGCTGAACCGGAATAACGAGTTGTACTGGCATAACTCCCGGAACCTAATTAACATGGACTCACTGCTCTAGAGTACGGGCCGAAGGAGTTTGAACTCCTCCCTAGCCTGAGATGTAGCTGGTAACAGGATCAATACCGCTTGAGCTAAAGTGCCGAACATATTCAAAAAATGTGCTAAGGTCACCTGGAGTCCAGGGGTAGCAACAGGCGCCTTAGGTGCCTGCCCCTTAACCGGAGCTATTGGTAGCTCATTAGTCGCTGCTCGGATAGGTGCTCTAGCTGTAGAATGTGCTCCTCTTGGGCCTCTACCCCGTCCCCGACCTCTCACGGCTCTAGTAGGGAGAACAAGCGTCTGATCATCTGATCCAGCAATGCATGTCCTCACTATCTGTGAGAGAATAGAAAGACAAAGGCTCAGATTTTGAAATCAACAAATTCGCGCGATAAAGAATCAAAGAAGTGGAATATTCCCAATAAGAGATAAGTACAAACGTCTCTGATAAGTGTGGATTTTAACCACTTATTAGTACCTTCTTCCTTTAGTTTTTAGTTTGAAAATTGTGTTTGTTTTTGACGAATCTAGTGAAAATGTGTGAATTGCAAGAATGATGGAGAATGTGAGCTCAATGAAGAAATATAACTCAAAAAAGAGGTGTCCCAGCCCAAATAGCCAAAGAGGAGAAGTGCAAATAATTGTGCGGTCTGCAGAACTTATTCTATGACAGCAGATGCAGGTACGGTCTGCATAAAGAATAGTGCGGCTATAGACTAACCATTGAAGCATCTGAGGCTCTTAGCAGCAGTGTATTCCGCACACCAAATTGTGTGGCTGCAGAAGCTGCTCGCACTGACAAGTTTGAAAATATTAGAGAAGATCAAAAGACCAACTTTGAAGCCTCCTTGAAGCGCAGTACGCAACCAAATTATGCAGCCGCAGAAGTTAAAGCACGATCACAGAATCCCTCCTACTACAAGAGCATCAGATGAAAGTGCAGACCGCAACTAAATTATGTAGTCGCAGAACCTCTTGAAGGGCATTTTTGTCAGCTAATTTCAGAGCACTATAAATAGATGAGAAACACTTTTTAGGACAACGTTTGTACTGTAGCAACTGGTAGCGGTTAGACTTAGCTATTTTGGGAAATTTGTGAGTACAATTAAAGAAGACCCTTTACTTTTACTCGTTAATTCTATCTCGATGCCTTCAATTACTTCTTCTTTTTAATTTTATATGTCTTTGATTATAAGTAGCTAGATTTTATCTAGGGTTGTGACCAAACCCTAGTGCGTGAGGTTTATTTGTATTTAATTTTAATGCTTGTTATTGATTGGGTGTATGTTATTTAGCCTTGTTTATACTTTATATTCAGAATTAATGGTTGCAAACTTTGATACATGCCTATTTGACTTAGTTCTTACTTGAGAAAGAGGAACCTAGTCTAGGAAAACTTGGCTAACAAGAAATTGAACTAGTTGAAGTTTTGATTAGTTTGATTAAGGATTTGAACTAGAGATAGAGATAATCTCACTTGGACTCATATCAATTGTTCGGATTTCTACCTATTTGGTCTTGAGAAAGCTAATTTTTGCATAATCATTCTTTGATCGAGAGATATTGAGTGTGCACTTGAGAATTGAGAGTCGTAACACACCCGATCTACCAAACAAGTATAGATTTACTCTACCCATTAGGTTTACACCTAGGTGAAGGTTACATCCCTAGGAGTTTTCCTTATTTGATAAAAACACCAAAAATATTTCATTCACTCTTTATTTACTAGTTAGTTTAACCTTTTAGAAGTCAATTTAGATAACAATTTCCCACTATTGTTTGAAAGTTAAATCTAGTTATTTCAAGTTCTTTCTTAAATGTTTAACTTAACACCAATCTAAAATCCATGTGGATTCTACACTGACTTGCGTTGGATTTTATAATTGCAATGACCGTTTCATACTCGTTAATTGGGTGTGAATTGGACGTGATTAATTTTTTGTGTCGTCGCCGGGGAGTTTTACGGTGTTAGCTATATACTTGAGTTTATTTCTTGAAATATCTTCTTTTACTTTCATGATTCTATTTTGTTAAAGTGATTGTATGTTCCAAATGGCGAACAAAGAACTTGGAAACTTACCATTAGGAGAGATTGATGGAGAAGAGGAGCAACTTGATGAAATGCCTCAAGCTACACAACAAAACCGCAGAGGCCGTGGTCAACAAGACAATGTGTCTCCACCTCCCCCCACCTCCATCACCACCACAACCACAACCACAAGCGGCCCAACATCAGATTTTGCTCAATGAGGTTTATGGAAGTGCCATAGTCCCCCCTCACATTAGGGTGGGAAACTTTCAAATTATCAATGTGATGCTCACTTTGCTTGAGCAACGATGTGATTTCACATGGCCACCGAGTCAAAATGCCTACAAGCATTTTAAAGGTTTTGTGGATACGTGTTCGGGGAGAAAACAAACAAATGTTTCACAAGATACTTTACGGCAAAGGATTTTTCCTTTCTGACTAAGGGATAAGGCTTTGGATTTGTTGGAATGCTTTCCTAATCATTCTATCCATACTTGGGTGAAATATTATCTTCCAAGCAAAAGCCCAATGAACCTTTGCATGAAATCGATATTGGACTATGGTGAATGAGTGCCCCAAAAATGATATGACCGACAACATTATCCAACAAACTTTCTACCATGGTATTAATATTATGAATCACTGTGTAGTTAATCAATTGGTCGAGGGTAATTTTATGACAATACCTTATGTGGAGGCATGTGAGATTCTTGAAGAAATGGCGCAAACTTCTTCGGCTTGGCAATCCTGAGCTAATTTTCGCCAAGGTGATCCCAACATGATCCATATTCATAAAGAGTTGCAAGACCATAGGCAAGCTATTGTCGAATTGACCAGAACCATGACTCAACTTGCCAAGGCCCAACTTCATCAAACCCAAGCTCCTAAGAAAGTTCATTTTATGGAGGGAGTGAATATCTTGGTCAATATAAAGAGGACTAAAGGTCCACAATTTCAATCCTGAGTGGGGAATTATGCACAAGATGATGGTAGCTTTGTCCAAGATTATTCTTATCATGAGCAAGAAGAAGAGGTCAAATTTGTGAACAATTACCAAGGGCAACGGAGCAATTTTCAAGGCCCCAATCAAAATCAATGGAGTTCTAAAATTAATCAAGGCAATTGGGG
>AWOL01S0427463.1:0-10185 GCA_000715115.1 Nicotiana otophora
TTTGCTAAGCGCCTCTAGGAAGTTCAAACCGTATTTTCAATGCCATCCCATATGTGTCGTAACCACTTGCCCATTGAGAAACATAATGCATAAACCTGAGCTCTCGTGGTGATTGGCCAAATGGGCCGTGGAAAGCAGTGGGTACGATATCGAATATCGACCGCGAACCGCCATCAAATCTCAAATTTTGGCGGACTTCGTGGCCGACTTCTCGCTAGCCCTAATACCCGAGGTCGAAAGGGAATTGTTGTTGAATTCGGGGACTTTCTCAGGGATCTAGACCTTGTTTACGAATGGTGCCTCGAATGCAAAGGGGTCCGGGCTTGGCATCATGTTGAAGCCACCAACGGGTAATGTAGTTAGGCAATCTATTAGAACTGTAAACTTGACTAACAACGAGGCCGAGTATGAGGCCATGATTGTAGGTCTCAAAGTGGCTAAAAGCATGGGGGCCGATGTGATCGAAGCTAAATGCGATTCCCTTCTTGTGGTGAACCAAGTTAATGGGACGTTCGAAGTCAAAGAGGAACGAATGCGAAGGTACCTGGATAAACTACATGTAACGCTATATCGGTTCAAGGAATGGACCCTGCAACATGTACCTCGGGATCAAAACAACGAAGACGATACTCTCGCTAACTTGGGATCGTCGGTTGATGACGATGAATTTAGCTCGGGAATGGTCATTCAACTTATGAAATTGGTTGTGGAAGGACACGCCGAGATAAATTCAACAATCTTAACTTGGGACTAGAAAAATAAGTATATAGATTACCTGAAGACCGGGAAGCTGCCCTCGGATCCTAAAGAATCAAGAGCCTTGCGCACAAAGGCAAACAAGTTTAATTTGTCCAAAGATAACACCCTTTTCAGGAGCACGTTCGATGGCCCACTCGCCATATGCCTGGGACTGGGAGTTAGCGAATATGTCTTGAGGGAAGTTGACAAAGGCACCTACGGGAACCATTTGGGTGCCGAATCGCTGTTTCGTAAGATAATCAGAGCTGGCTATTACTTGATCGATATGGAAAGAGATGCGAAGGAGTTCATACAAAAGTGCGACGGATGTCAGAGGCATGCACCAATGATCCATCAGCTCGGGAAGCTACTGCATTTTGTCCTGTCACCTTGGCCATTCATGTAATGGGGGATGGACATCGTTGGTCCCCCTTCCATGGGCACCCGGTAAGGCTCAATTTATATTATTTATGACTGGTTATTTTTCTAAATGGGTCGAAGCCCAGGCATTCAAGAAAGTCAGGGAGAAAGAAGTTACTGATATTATATGGGACCACATAATATGCCGATTCGGAATGCCGGTCGAGATCGTATGTGACAACCGGAAGCAGTTCGTCGACACTAAGGTAAGCAAATATTTTGAGGACCATAAGATCAAAAGGATCCTATCAACACCCTATCACCCTAGTGGGAACAGGCAGGCACAGTCTACGAATAAGACCATACTCCTGAACCTTAAGAAGAGATTGACCGACGCCAAAGGAAAATGAAAGGAAATTTTGCCTGAAATCCTATGGGCGTATCGTACGACCTCAAAATCTAGTACCGGGGCCACCCCGTTCTCGGCGGTCTACGGTGCCGAAGCGCTAATGTCGGTCAAAGTAGGAGAGTCGAGTTTTGGGTTCCGATATGCGACCGAAGGATTATACGATGAGGCCATGAGCATGAGCCTGGAATTATTGGATGAGAGGTGCGAGGCCGCCCTCGTCTGGTTCGACGCCCTAAAACAACGGATCAAAATATATTACAACCGGAGAGCCAACCTCCCACACTTCAATATCGGGGACTTGGTGTTAAGAAAGGTGACACTGAACACCCGAAACCTGAATGAGGGGAAGCTAAGACCGAATTGGGAAGGTCCATATCTGATTATCGAGATTACCAGCAAAGGATCATACGAACTCGAAGCAGAGAACGGTGAGTGACTACCAAACAACTGGAATGTAACCCATTTAAAACTATACTACTGCTAAGGTAGGATGCCATCCATTCTTTTCTTTTCTTATATTACGAATTGGACTAACACTTACAGGAAACAGTCAAAGAATGATGCAACTATTTGGCCCGAAAGCACATGTTGCACTCTTTTTTCCTAGAACCGGTTTTGTCCCAATTGGGTTTTTCCGGCAAGGTTTTTAACGAGGCAACAATAGATCGTGCTATCTTATAATTGAAGACCGGCTATGAATCGGAGTGGAGGGTCACATCAACAGTATCTGAGCCCTCTCAACGATCGACCTCGAATACTGAGGGCCATCACCCTCAGATAATGATTTTAGCAAGGAAGGAAAATTTTTGCTTCAACAGTCTGGGCTCTGTGGATAGGATTATTTTGTAAGGTCAAAATGGTTAAATGAACTGTGCCCACATAGACCACTTAAGTCATAACACGAAGCTTGTACGCATTTGCAATCTTGTATGATACGCACATAAATAAAAGAAAGTTTCTACCTTGCAGATACATATTTTATCCCTTAAGAGTATTACATTTTGTTCTTTAAGGATGGATATTGAGCCTAAGGTCCGCCTCTATCCGGATCCAAGAGATCACCCCCACTAGGGGACTGTCGTCCTAGACAAGACCGGACAGCTCGGATATCGAAGCCCGAGGAGTATAAAGCCTATTAGGCAATACCCGAACGTAAAAGGCTACGACCATCCTAGAAATAGCTCAGAGACGTCCAAGGCCTGTAATCAAAACATAAGGCCTTCAAAAATTCCAAACCGGTTCAAAGGCTACTCTCGGCAAAACTATAATCTAAAAATATTTAAGTACGCACTTCGAGGAAGGCTTCCAATCATACCAAGCCTCCACAAGTTTCAAACAAAATTACATCGAGAACGAGCCTTGTTAGGACCTCCAAAGAAGACCCTATTACTACATTTTATTTCATGCTAAGGCATTGGAAATCTTTGCAATCATAAAGAAGAAACCGAAAAAACTAACTCGAAAATTGCAAAAGGAAAGCCTTATATATACATTCAAAAACATATCTTTACAAAGGCCAAACGGCCTCAACAAAATGAAAAAAATACAAAGATAAAAGAAAAATCTCTAAGGCACCTAAGCCTGATCTCTACATGAGCCAACCTCATCACCGGGGCCATCAGAGCCTTCCTCGTCCTCGAGGTCAACCAACTTCTTGGCCTCGGCCTCGAACATTTTAGCATCTTCTATCTCGATTGACAGGTCGAAATCCCAGGCATGGACCTCCTCGAGAGCCTTTCTTCGGGACTGCCACTTCACGTATTCAATAGTGTCTTTCAAGCGGTCCTAGGCCACCTCAGTATCAGCTCTGTAATAAGCCACCATCTCTTCTGCATCGGCCGTGGTTGTTTCCGTCACTGACATGGCTATTTCTAGATCCTTGCCAAGGGCATCCTGCTGAGTGATAGTCAAGCCCAGTTGAGACTGGAGGTCTTCAATATTTGGGCCCGGGCCTCGGCTTTCTCCCTCGCCACTCGAAGTTGGACCTCCATCGAGGCCAGCTGCTCCCGAGTAGTTTCTTTCTCCGAAGACAATCGGTCCATCTTTTCCTTCCACTCTTCAGCCATGGCCTTGACCTCATTTATCTAAGCTCAAAGTTGGTCGATCCTGTCAACCTTCTGCTGAACCTGCGGGTTTTGACCGTTAGTCACTATGTCTAACTCGTCATCGCTAACTTCAAAGATCTTTACCTGTTCCAACAGATCGGTATGTTCCTTCCGAGCCGCGCCCAACTCAGCCCGGAGATTCTTGACTGCTTCTTTGCATTGCTCGCTGAGAAGCGTATACATGTCCCTCTTCTCAGCAAGTTCCTTGACCTCATCCTCGAATTGGTTAACCTCAGCCCGATATCAGAGAAAGACTTGAAGATGGACTACCGAGGCCTGCAAAAATATGAAAAGGAGAAGGCATGAAAGCTATCAAAAATTAAGTTCAAAGACGAAAGAGTGTAATGAAGCCTTACCCGGTTCAGCACCTGTTGTGCTTCGCTAAACAAACACCTCGCATCCACCTCATTCATTTTCGCCTGGTTCTCTTCGATTACCAGGCACCAGAGGTAGCTAGCTACTCTGATAGGGGCGGAAAGAACCCGGGCATCCTCCAGGATGATGATGATAACTGACCGCTTACGGCCCGGGATCCATGCTCGGGGCGGGGAACTAGTTGATCAACTTTGGGCTCGAGTTTGGCCCTCCGACCTCCGAGGATGAGCTTTTCCTCGGCACCTCTAAATCACCCAATCCGGAAAAGTCTTCTAGAGAGGTTGAGTCCACACCATAAAAAATGCAATACAGGGGATCATCCGCGCCATGAGCCTTATCGTTGGATCGCTCCTTCGTCGCTCAGGCTTCATCGAACATGGACTCCATAAACGAAGGTGACCCCAAAATTTCAATAACACCGGCCAGGGCCGAACCGGCTTCTCGAGAAGTCTCGGCCCTCGCTTCTGCACTAACCTCCTGAACCTGAGGGGGATTATCCTCCATTGTTTCCCTCTCGATTGTCACCCGCTCCTCGGGTACGGATGACTCACATGCCATGAAAAGATCATCCTCCTCGGACTCGTCTTTGAGACTGTAATGTGAGTCCAAGTCAGGAATTTGAGAGATGGAACTTTCCTTTGGCTTACGAGCCAACCTTCTCCTTGGTTTCTTTTTCTTCGAGCTGGGGGAACTCAAAGCCCTCCTTTTTTTCTTCTCTCCTACTGCGGCCCCGGGCTGCCCCAAAATAGAAATATCAGCGGGCTGGTCTTCGCCCCTACTAAGGGCCTGAACTCAATGGTCTTAGGTAAGACTGCAAAAAGAAAAGAGAAGGAATAAGAACATAGTGCTGAAAAACAAATCCTAGTGCTACTTATTCAGGAAGAGAAACCTTACCATGGGAACGGGCCTCCCAGCGGCCCTTCGAGAGCTCACGCCACGAGCACTCAACATTAGGAATCTGCAAGCAAATGCCCCTGATCCACTCCTTAAGATGAGGAATGACGTTTAGAACTCGAGCAAGGGCTGCACCACAACAAATACCGATGAGAAAAAGGGAGGTAAAACATGAAATCAACATCTAAAAGAAAAGGACACTTACATGCTACATTCCAATTCTTGGGAATGGCCTAAATTCAGCAGGTATTAGGTCGGCGGTCCTCACCCGTACAAAGCGTCCCTACCAATCCGGATCTCGGTCCTTATCGATGCTTGAAAATAGGGCTTTGCTGGCCTATCGTACGAGCTTTATTAATACCCCCAGAAGATTCGGGGACTGTACATGCGGAGTAGATGATTGATAGTGAACAAGAAAGAGTCAATTTTATTCAAGAAGAATCGGAGGAGGATTTCGATCCTCCACAGCGATGGGTGGATCTGATCGAGGCACACTTCATACCTCCTACAGAAATCCAGAACAACCGGATCCACCGGGCCCAGTCTGAAGGGATAAGTGTAAGCACTCAGATCCCTCCACATGGGTAGTAATTTAGTCATCGGGCCCGGGGATTACTATATCCTTATCTGCCCAGCCACAGTCCTTGTGAACCGCAAGGAGAACGGCCTCGGTGATGGACCAAATGTACCGGGATACTACCTCGCATCGGCCTTGCACCGATGAAAGTTTTTCAACCTTAAAGTCGTAAGTGATCGAACATCCACTGAGGACGAACATTTTCAAGGGAAGTTCGGTTGCTGGTTCATCGGTAGCCGCACCCGGAGCGGACCTCTCAAGATCAACCACATCGGGAGCATTCTCCTCAGCTTTGACAGTCGGCCTTGAAGAGTAAGTAATATCTTTTAGGGAACAGTCTTAGAAGTCTTCACCATTGTTATCTAAGTTAAAATAAGGGAAAATGAAGATTAGAAGATAAAGGAAAAAAGCTTGCTGAGAAAGTCAAACGTGTTTGTTCGGATAAAAGATAAACAAAAACTTGCTATTTGCTAAAGACTCTTGAAGAACGGAGGTAAAAATATTAAGGTAGGAAGAGAGGCAGTGATATCCTGAAGGTACGATGGTAGAAGCTTGGTCAAAAAGTAAAACAAATGAACAAAAGATGGGAGTATTTATAGGGGCTTCGCGCCATTTCGTATCCAAGGACATCCTGCTGACGATTGACATGCCTTTGAAGTCATTATGACAAATCTGATGGGATGTTTCAAATCCTTTGTCATTTCTGCTATGGCATGTTGGGGAAGGAATCGAGGTGCTCATGTTGTTTCTCGTCATTTCCATAAAATTACTCTTAGAGAAATGAGGGGACTATCTGTATACAGGTAAAATTAAGCCCATGAGATACCTCGTCTTCCGATGAAGCAAACAGAGGAAGAGAAGCGACGACAGGGAACCAAAATCGAGACCAGGTTCCCCTCGAGTCGGGGCCTGGGCAAAGCGCCCGACCTCGAGGAGTATCGGGCCCATAACCCCGAGCTTGGTTCAAATCCCAAAGGCCTCGGAAAACACTACCAGGTAACTAAGCACGACCAACAAAAATTCGCGATATCCGTGACCAGCTGGATATCACGGCGTAGATCTCGGCACGTATTGGTACATAACTAGTGATTGGTTAAACATAGGTTTTTACCTTTCATAGAATAGTACTTAGGGTATAACTCTCCTCCTATATAAAAGGGGGTCTGATTATATATTAGGGATACTGTGACACGTATATCAAGGCAATATATTATTATTTTCTCTGTTACTCAATGTTCTAGTTCTTGTTCATAAGTGCTTGGCCATTGTGAGTCCTGGATCGAGGGAGGATATTTTATTGAGGCTGTTGTTAAGTCCAGTATCACCCTCCTCAAGTGGTTTGACAATTTATTACCCCCTTTATTCGTTTAATCCTACACAATTTATCGTTTGTATCGAATTAATCCACGTATCCTTAAAACCACAACAAATTTAATTGTTATCTATTTTCAAAGATAAACATGTTGTTTAGCCAAGTGTACATACATGATGGCAAGTTCTTTACTGAAGGGGGTTATAATATAAAGAACTAAGCACATAAATTTAAAATATTAAAGTGAATTTAAAATATAATATATACGCTAACAGAAATTTTAATTTACCTATGCAATGTAATATTTTGATAAAGCAGTGTCAATTAATCCATCTTCAATTAGAGTAGCTCAGTCCTTGTGTGCATATCCTTGTAAGAAATATATGCATTTATTACGATGCCAAGATATCAAAAATTGACAAGCATTCAATAAGTTAAGTCAAATGGATGGTAACGAGTAGGGGTGTTGTGATGATCTGATAGATCATTTTGAGTTTTAGTCTTTATTTTCGTATTTCGAGACCTTGATTAGCTCCGTTTAGCATTTCTCAATTTGCATTCTCAATCTGTATCTTATTCTGGAAGGTTTTTATGTGAAAAATTAAAGAAAGTGTGAATATTTGCCTTAAAAATAATTTAAGTTGATTACGATCAATATTTTGTGTAAAAGGACTCAGATCGGTATTTTGACGATCCATGTGGGTCTGTAACGTGATTTGGGACTTGGGCGTATGTCTGAAAATTAAATCGAAAGTCCCTAACTTGATTTGACATGATTTGTTGAAAACTAGTAATTTGAAGGTTTAAAGAATTCCTAAGTTTGACCGTAGGTTGACTTTGTTTCTACCGGGTTCGGATTTAGGTTCCGGAACTTGGTATAGGTTCATTTTACCATTTACAACTTGTATGCAAAATTTGGTGTAAAACGGACTGATTTGACATGAATCGGACATTCGGTTGCGAATTGAAAAGTTCTTAAGTTTCTTTGAAAATTTCATGCATTTTGATGTTCGATTCATAGTTCTAGGTGTTATTGTGTTATTTTGATCACGTGAGCGAGTTCTTATGATGTTATTGCACTTGTGTGCATATTTGGTTTGGAGCCCGAGGGGCTCGGGTGAGTTGCGGATAGGCTATAGGTCAATTTTGGACTTAGAGGTTACAACTTCAGCTCGTTTTCTGATGTCTGGTGTTTTGTTCTTCGTGATCGCGAAGGGTAACTTGGGCTGGGGTTGTTTTCTTTCTATGCGAACAAGGAGAAGCATTCACGAACGCGAAGCATTGGAGGGATTAACCTTCACGAACGCGACCCTTCACTCGCGAACGCGATGTGTTAAGGGGATTCTGGGGGAAGGCATGGTTGTTCTATGCGAACGCAAAGGCCAGGGGGGAAAGGCCATCGCAAACATGTGCAGCCCCTTGCAAACGCGAAGGCCACTTGGGTCGTTTCTCTTCGCGATCCCGTTAGGCCCTTCGCGAACGCGAAGAAGGCCTGACGCCCAGTAACTTAAATGTCCCAAAGTCGGGATTTAACCTATTTTTCACTATTTTCAAGTTTGAGCTCTTCCTAGAGGCGATTTTGAAGAGGTTTATCATCCCAACTTCATAGGTAAGTAGATTTTAACTTGTGTTTTTCATTTCCATAAACATCCATTGATTTTAACCTGTAATCTATGCTTTTTCATCGTAAAAATTAGGGATTTAGGTAGAAATTAGGGATTTTGAGAAATTGAGATTTTGATCTCAAATTGAGGTCGGATTTCACAACTAATCACATAACCGAGCTCGAGGGTGAATGGGTAATTAGTTTAGATTCAAATCTCGAATTTGACCAAGCGGGCCTGGGGTTCCCTTTTCCAAAAAAACCTTAAAGATTGAATCGTTTTACCCATTTGGTAGTTTCTAAAGCTTATTTGAATTGTTTGAACTATATTTGGCTAGATTTGATTGTATGTGTGCGAATAACATTTTGTGTGAGGTGACGAGTACGTTTTCGTTGTTATTGAGTTAAAGCATGCATGTGGAGCTTGTTTCTATGTATTTTATTGCTTTGTTAATTATGACATCCATGTTTAAGTTAGATTATTATTTCTTGATTATTCGTTTCGTAATTTTTGCCCCTTGCATAATTGTTGAATATTTCTGGAAGTTGAAGTTTGGTATCCTGGCATCATATTTGACGTTAAATTTATTCTCCGCATTATTTATTACTCGGATTTTGTTACATGGTAAGGAAGAGAGAGTAAAAGCACAAAGGGCGATGCCGTGTTGTTGCATTTACATTATTATTATTACATTGTGAGGAAGAGAGTAAATCATAAAGGGTAATGCCGTGCCATTTATTTCATTTATTCATTATGATATAGTGAGGAAGAGAGTAAAAGCACAAAGGGTGATGCTGTGCCATTCATGTCATTTATTCTTTATTACATAGTGATGAAGAGAGTAAAAGCACGAAGGGTATTGTTGTGCCATTTAATTTCATTTATATCATTATTACATGGTGAGGACGAGAGTAAAAGCACGAAGGGTGATGCCGTACCATTTACATATCATTGGTTTAATTGATTTTACCGGTTGATGATTTACTAAGTTATTTCGTGATTTCATACCCATCGTATTTGTTATATTTTCCCCTTTTCGCATATCCCCTCCTAGTTTGTACGTTATCATTCTTTGTTGTTATTGCTACTCTATATACACTTGTACAGGTTTATTTATGTAGGTGCCTTGTCATAGCCTCGTCACTACCTCATCGAGGTTAGGCTCGACACTTACGGAGTAAATTGGGTGGGTTGTACTCATACTACACTTTTACACTTCTTGTGCAGATTTTGGTATTGGTCTTTGTGGAGCTCAGTAGCTCCCTGCTCGGATTCAGTTGCACCAAGAGACTTGAGGTATAGCTGCATGACGTACATAGCCCTTAAGTCCCCTTCCTTTATATCTCTATTGTTTTATTGAGTATCGAAAAAATTGTATTTTGTTCAGACCTTATTTGTAGCTCTCTAGATGCTCATGTATTCGAGACTCCAGGTTCTGGGATATGTTTAAACCTTGTTGTTCGATATTATTTTACTCTACTTAGACTTATATCATTTTCATTGATAATATTTGGGTTTCAATTGTTAAAATCAGCTAATTACCTGTTTCACATTGGCTTCCCTAGAAAATAGATGTTAGACACCATCATGGCCCCAAGGTTGGGATTTTGGGTCGTGACAAGTTAGTATCAGATCCCTAGGTTTCTTAGGTCTCACGAGTCATGAGCAAGCTTAGTAGAGTCTGGAGGATTGCTACGGAGACGTCTATACTTATCTTCTAGAGGTTATGGAGTTTTAGGAAAAATTTTACTTCCTACTTTCTCTATCGTGCGGTTTTATTCTATCATTGATAATTGAACCATTATATTCTT
>AWOL01S0427595.1:0-13200 GCA_000715115.1 Nicotiana otophora
TGGTATGTGTTATAGATATGTTACTGTGGACTTTTGGAAGGTTATTGACCTATGTCTGGACGACCGGAATCAGTCTGGGGCCTCATTGGTAGGCCTAAGGAGAATGTGTTTTCTACAGGATCAAGGTTGTATACTCAGCACAACAACTTCTGGGGTGTGTCATCGGCTAGAGTTGATCTTACTTGTGTCCTGATATGGTTCATGTACTACTCTCTCATGCTATGACAAGTTGTGAGGCTACTTGGCTATTCACACACATGATGTTGTTCTGTTTAGGCTTGGTGGCAAGCTTTTAGTGAGATAGCTCTTGGGGTGTTGAGTTTCTTATTGCACCTTAGTTGTGCTTATCCTTTATATGGTATGTTGTGTTATACGTTTCTCCATGGTTATGGTCATGCGCTTCACGTTTTCGCATTTGTTACACGTGTGTTTTTTAATTGTAAGCGTTACGCCTCGAGGGGTAATCCATATGGATGGGTATGTTTGGATTGGGTTACGTGTCGTAGCAGAGTTGTGTTTGGATATGATTCGCTATGCTTATTTAGTGTATTCTACTTCTCCATTGTGGCATGTAATCATAGCATTGTGCCTTTGTGGTTGTACCTGCCGAATTTGTTAGATAGATCTCTTATTTGGTTCTTTTTCCTTCTTTTTTTGTATTCGAGTTGTTGCTAATTAGGTGCGGATCGTGTCATATGTCGCTCTAAGCCTCATTGGATGTGGATAGTCAATCGAGCAACTTTAACTGGATGAGATGAGATTATTGGACCTTGAATTTGAGCAATCGGATTGGGATAAGGAATGTTTGGAAGAATAATGTCATTTCGACAACTCTGAATTTGGCAATGGTCCTTTTCAGGCGCGAGAACTCCACAATATTTTGACTTGATAGGTGGTTGTGAGTTTCTACATGATTCTTTCATCATTGTAGTGCTATAAAGGTTTGGAATGAGGTTTTATCTTATATGAAGTATATTACTAGTATCGGGTTTGGTAACGAGCATCTAGTGTCATTGGAAGTCCTTACTATGAGTACGTGAGTTATGTGGTACATCGTGTGGTTATATCTCAGGAATATAGTTATGGCTTGACGCATCTTGTTGAGATGTGTACTGTATATACATGCAAGAATCAAATCTTACAAGGAACTCCGGATGTTAAAAAAAATTTCTAAGGTTTACAGGATAAGGTTGACGATAGGAGATGCAAACGAGACCATGCTAATGGACTTATATAGATTGTGGTGACGCGGGATCTCCTATCAGTATGTGTGTGATGAACTTATACAGTGATTGGGTGACTTTGGAATGTCTCTTGGCACATTGGAGGACAGACGTATGTTTAAGTGGAGGGGGAGGATATGACAACCTAACTAGTCATTTGGAGTTTCAGCATTTTCTCTATGATTTGAGGCTTTGAATGGCTTTGTATGGTGTATAATGACTTGTGTGTATGGTTAGTTTTGATTTTTGGAAAGTTCAGGATTGATTTGATAAAGTGATTCTCAATTTGGAATCTTTAATTTGGAACATTGACTATGGTTTGACTTGTGAGTAAACGACCTTGTATTCATGTTTTGATGGTTCCATTAGGTTCATATGGTTATTTTGGACCTAAATGTATGTCCGGATTTTTATTTAGAGGTTCCTAGGTTGATTTGTTTCTTTTTGTCGAAAGTTGGCAATTTAAAGGTGAAGAAACTTCATAAGTTTGACCATCAATTTACTTTGAGGCTTTCGGGTTTGGATTGTTATCCAGGACTTGGAATAGGCCTGTTTCGTTATTTGGAACTTGTGTGCAAAGTTTGGTTTCATTGGTAGTTGTGGTATGAATCAGACGCTTGGTTTTCAATATTTGAAGTTCTTGAATTTGATGGTTCCATGATGAGTTTTTGTGTTCCATTCTTGGTTTTGATGTTATTGAGGATGTTTCGAGCAATTAGATAAGTTTTGATAATGTATATGGACTTGGTGGTACGTTTGGATGGGGTCTCGGGGGGCCACATGTGCAATTCGGGGTGGTTTCAGATCATTTTGTGTGATTTAGTATTGATAGTTCCGGTTCTTCGCATTTGCGATGAGTGGGTCGCATATGCGACCAATGCATTTGCGAGTTGATTTTTGCTTTTGTGATGGTTGAGCTAGGGTACCTCGTATTTGCGAGGTCATGAGTTGTATTTGCAACAACAGGATGGTTCACTTTTGTGAAGTCTGGCATTGCTTCTCCTACTAGCCTAAGGGGAGGATTTCGCATTTGCAAAGTTGTGGTAGCAGTTTCGACATTTTCTGGGTTAGTGGGGATTGCATTTGCGAGCCTGAGGTTGCTTTTGCGGGGGTCGCAATCGCGAACCTCTGGTCCCAATGCGACATATGCAGTTGGTTTTAGGCTGGATATTTTGGGACTTAGGCCCATTTTCTCATCTTTTGAGCCCTGGACATAGAGAGGGACAACCTTTGAGGGGTAGTTTTCACACAAGCCTTTGGGGTATGTGATTTTAGCTTGATTTTGATATTATATCTTGTTATCTCATGGATTATTACACCTAGATTAAAGAATTTAAATGAGAATATTTGGGATTTTTTGACTGTTTTCAAAAATGTAAATTGAGGATTTGAGAACCGATTTGGACTCAGTTATGTGTGGTCGAGATCTACCCATTGACCCGAGTTTTGACTGTGTGGGACCAGGATTGACTTTTGTAGACTTTTTGGTAATTGGATAAAGATTAGAACATTGTTATTTGGAATTTATTCATATAGCTATTGATGTTATTGAGTTATTTTGGCTAGATTTGAGCCTAACGAAGGTGATTTCTAGAGGAAAGGATATTTTGGAGGTTTGAATTCGGCCTATTGAGGTAAGTTTCTTGCCTAGGTTTTGTTGAGGTAGTTTTTTCTAATAGTTGATGTTGTTTGCTACAAATAGGGGTGATATATATATGAGGTGATGAGCGTATATACATATGACATGGGTATTCATGCTCGGAGTAGATTCTGAATTACTCAATGCCTTGTTTGGTTGTGTGTTCTACTTGATTCTATGTGTTACTCAATTGATTGACTATGTGAGTACAATAAACTGTGCTAGAGTAATATTGAGGATCTTGGTACCTTATTTTGAACATGATAAGCAAATTTTGAGATTTATGCTATACTTGTCTCGGATGTAGATACACGTATATTATGAACACGCATTCGTACTTGTTCTTATGTTGTGTCTTGATCGGGACGTGTGCACTATGTGACACATATATGATCCTTTGTATGACTACTTGAACTTAACTGCTAAAATTAATTTAGTCGTAGTCATGCTTTATATGTTGAACATCCATCCGCATTTGATTATTGTCATGTTCTTGTGCATCGTGTTGAGCTTATATCTTTGATAAAATTTTGGCATATTGCTTTGTGATAATTATGGCACATGTGGAAATATTGGGTAAATTGATTGGGTGTTAGCATGAGGCCNAAGTTGTGGTAGCAGTTTCGACATTTTCTGGGTTAGTGGGGATTGCATTTGCGAGCCTGAGGTTGCTTTTGCGGGGGTCGCAATCGCGAACCTCTGGTCCCAATGCGACATATGCAGTTGGTTTTAGGCTGGATATTTTGGGACTTAGGCCCATTTTCTCATCTTTTGAGCCCTGGACATAGAGAGGGACAACCTTTGAGGGGTAGTTTTCACACAAGCCTTTGGGGTATGTGATTTTAGCTTGATTTTGATATTATATCTTGTTATCTCATGGATTATTACACCTAGATTAAAGAATTTAAATGAGAATATTTGGGATTTTTTGACTGTTTTCAAAAATGTAAATTGAGGATTTGAGAACCGATTTGGACTCAGTTATGTGTGGTCGAGATCTACCCATTGACCCGAGTTTTGACTGTGTGGGACCAGGATTGACTTTTGTAGACTTTTTGGTAATTGGATAAAGATTAGAACATTGTTATTTGGAATTTATTCATATAGCTATTGATGTTATTGAGTTATTTTGGCTAGATTTGAGCCTAACGAAGGTGATTTCTAGAGGAAAGGATATTTTGGAGGTTTGAATTCGGCCTATTGAGGTAAGTTTCTTGCCTAGGTTTTGTTGAGGTAGTTTTTTCTAATAGTTGATGTTGTTTGCTACAAATAGGGGTGATATATATATGAGGTGATGAGCGTATATACATATGACATGGGTATTCATGCTCGGAGTAGATTCTGAATTACTCAATGCCTTGTTTGGTTGTGTGTTCTACTTGATTCTATGTGTTACTCAATTGATTGACTATGTGAGTACAATAAACTGTGCTAGAGTAATATTGAGGATCTTGGTACCTTATTTTGAACATGATAAGCAAATTTTGAGATTTATGCTATACTTGTCTCGGATGTAGATACACGTATATTATGAACACGCATTCGTACTTGTTCTTATGTTGTGTCTTGATCGGGACGTGTGCACTATGTGACACATATATGATCCTTTGTATGACTACTTGAACTTAACTGCTAAAATTAATTTAGTCGTAGTCATGCTTTATATGTTGAACATCCATCCGCATTTGATTATTGTCATGTTCTTGTGCATCGTGTTGAGCTTATATCTTTGATAAAATTTTGGCATATTGCTTTGTGATAATTATGGCACATGTGGAAATATTGGGTAAATTGATTGGGTGTTAGCATGAGGCCCTTTCCGTGCCAGTTTGATTATTGTTATGTACATAGGGCGAACTAAGGGTGGCATTTCTCAGGCTTGCCCATGTGGAGAAATAAAGGTGGTTATATGCGCATGTGGCAAAATTAGGGTGGCATTTTTATATTGCACATGCATCGAAACAAGGGCGCTATTATTGATGATGTTACATGATGATTTTAGGTTGATTTTCTTGATGATGTTTATATGGTGCTACGAGGGTGACATTCTTGATTATGTATGTGAATTTTGTATGTTTGTCGTGCATTTTTACATGATTTTTGTGTTGCATCTAACATGTTAATCTATGCCTCTGTTATTATTTGATGATTTGGTTGTCAATATAGATTTACCTATATTGAGTTGATATCTCATGTTTTGTTGAGTTATCGGTAGCGTATTGGATTGATGTAAAAAAGATTATCAGCATACATTTATTGTATTGGATTCTTGAAAAGTTCTCTTAAACGAGTTACTTTGCATATAATACGGAATCAGATCATCTTTGGCACAGTTTTACAGTAATGTATGAGTATTTGAGCACACACATTATACACTGCATATCTCTTTGTGAGTGGGGTTGGAGAAAGTTGCATTTGTTTGAACATGTCTAATTGGTAGAGTTTGTTTATTACCCTATTCCAGTTGCGCACCTTTACTCTTGATATCCTCTATTCAGTAATTTTTGTTTCTGGAATATTTTCTCTGTATTATTCATGTTATTTCACTACTTCTCTGAGGTTAGTCAAGTTATTTACTAAGTACATGGGGTCGGTTGTACTCATACTATACTTATGCACCTTGCGTGCAAATTCTGGAGCTGAGTAGATATGGAAGACGAAGCCTTGTGTTGGAGACGTACCAGCGTACCAGATTCAGGCTACTGTTTGTTCGTGGTATTTTAGTACATCATTTATTTTTATGTAAACTTCAAATAGATATTGTAAGCATTCTTCGTTACTTCTTTGTAAATCTAATCTTACTGGCTCATTGCTTGTACTACTAGTCCTTGGGATAGTTGTATTGACTTATTTTGTATATTTTATTAATAATACCTATGATTCCTCATTATAGTTGTAATATATCATCTGCTTACCTAGAGGGTTGGGTTAGGATCCATCATGACTTGATGGGATTTTGGGTCGTGACAATAGTGTATTATGATGATTTACGTGTTGGCCTTAGCGCGATGTTGGTGTAGAATGGTAGGGTGATTTCTTTAGCTTGCAGCAGTAGCAGCCCCATGAGAAGGATTATCCGGCTCATGAATTGGAGGTTGGCATTTGTTCCAGTGGAGGAGAGGTATTGGGATACGGATGTTTAGGCTTTGGTTGATAGAGTTTCTAGATTGGGTGTTTCTGAGCTTAGTAGAGTTCTCTCTGGTGTTGTTGAGAAGTCATCTCGATTGAGCGCATTAAGGATCGTCCATATGATGGTTTTTATTTGCTTTTCCTCAGGGACATAGTGTGCGAAGTAGCTCTAAGGAGGTGGTCTTTAGTATTGATGGTGTGTTGAGACTTCAGGGTCGGATTTGCATTTCCATTATTGATGTTCCGAGGGAGATGATCCTTGAGAAGTCTTGAGGCAGCATTATTGAGATTAAGGATAAAGACATACATTATTGGTCAAGTTTCACGGTGTTCGATTGTCAGAAGGTCAAGAATGAGCATCAGAGACTGAGTGGTTTACTTTTGAAGATGGATATACTGGTGTGGAAGTGAGAGAGTATCATTATGGGGTTTGTGGTAGGGTTGCCACATATTTTGAGAACGTTTGGTGCTATTTAGGGTCATTATGGACCATGGAGGGAATTGCATATTAGTGGTGACTTCTTACCTTTTGAGTGTTCAAATTTGACGAGAAAGGTTTGCTTGTGCTACTAAGGGATTGTGAATGCTTGATTATCATCTGGTGTCCAATACCGTCTATGTTAAGATGTGTTTATGGGTTTTCTAGTCATTCACTGGTGGAAAGAAACTTGATTTTTGCAGCCTGTGGATGAGTGTGGGCTCGGAAGGTTTAGTTGATTGCATAGAAATTGTGTCCATAGCAGGTCACAGAAAGATGTTGAAATGAAGGTACACATATCGTCTATCTCCTTTGAGAAGTGTAAGGGTTGCATGATTTCTTTTGAGGTTCTGATGAAGAGTTTTACCTTATACCCGGTGGGATGCATGTACTATGATATAGGTTCGAATTGCTTGAGGATGATGGTACAACTGTCACAAGGTTGAGAGTGCATTGGGTTGATAGTTTGTGATGTGTTATGGTTAGTGTAGCATGAGCTTATGACAAATTCAGCTAAGTAATTCATAGTAGTTAAACAGAAACAGTCAATACGGGTTCTTGGGTTCTGTGATTGTTGCTTAAAGGACAATGGGGAGTCTACCATCGGTGATTGTGTTACCTAGTCATGTGTTGTTATAGATTCTACACTAAGGCACGCTTTTGGATTTGATATGACTTAAGGAGGATTACTTCGAGGATGATCGAGCGAGGAATTTTCTAAATGTGTGTTATATTTCACCCTAGTAATGTATGTAGGTTGTGGAGGAGATTTGGAACATTTCTGTATCATCATCGGTTCTGGGAGGCATAGTTTGAGAGATGAAGAAACAACTTCAGATTCATAGAAGGCCTCTTTAGAAAATGTCTTTAGGTTAGAAGTACTATTGGACGTATAAGAGAGAATACAGTGGCTTACAAGTCTTAGGACGGCGAGGTTTCATGCTAGGATCACTTGGGATGAGATTTGATTGAGGTCTGTAGTGTATTGGAGAAGAGTAGCGTTGTCGTGAAGGCAGGTCATGAGTACTCTGAAGGAGTTGGATCCGTTTAGCAGTGGCTTGGGTTATAATGGTAATAGAGATGATCGAATCCTTTGGTATTATAGGGATTTACATGTGTTTTTGTGGTAATACTATTGGGTATGGAAGTTTGTGTGACTTGGGTGATTTAGAGGGATTCAATTCAGCTGCCTTGGTTATGTGCATATGGGTTCCGAAGATTTTGCGATGATTTTTACCATGACTTGCGGTTGGTGTCTTCTATAGGCATGAAAATTTTGTTGCGTGTTATGATTTTCTCCTGAATTGAGCTAACTGGAAGGTTTCTAGTCAATTGAGCGTGTATCCAATTCGTGATTCAGAGTTGATAATGGAATTCTTGTATTCACGCATATTAGCATGATATATGCGGTGACCTGTGTGGAATTGGGATTGAATGGGCAAGATTATAGTTTAGTTTTAAAAGGAATATCATGAGTTCTATTCAGCGTGTGGGATTTAAGATGTTTACGAGTATGCTAACACTAACTTGTATCGCATGACAAGGATGTGTTTTGTTGAAGATGCATGGTGTATTGATTTGCGGGTGCTTGGCTAGTACTACAGAAATTGCATGGTTAGTAGCCATTATTGTCTAGGTTTTGATACTTAGTGTAGGAGGTTATGGGAGTATCTCCTATGGGGTGAGTGTGTATACGTGACGTGTCAGTCATTTAAGTGAGAGAGTTAGAGATCAGGTATGGAGATTTCGGTACTCTCGCAGTTTGGATATTTTGTTTCTGAGAGGTGGACTATCCCTTAGGTTGCGGACTATGGAAGTGTATTCATGATTTAACATGTGATTGTATGTGCCATGGATAAGGTCATTTTGGACTTTTGGAAGGCTATTGATCTATTTTGGAATGATCCGAATTGGGTTGGAGGCCATTGGTGGGCCTAATGATAATGAGTATTCTACCCTAGATTGGATTTGCTTATTCAGCGCAGCATTTTCTATGGGTGTGTCATTCGGCAGAATAAATTTATTCATGCCTTGATCTATATCATGTGTTACTTTCTTTTGCTATGACGGGTTGTGAAACTACTTGATTATTCAAACGCATGTTATGGTTATGTTTAGGCCTTATGGAGATATTTGAGCGAGATATTTCTACCTTAGTCATGCTTGGACTTTTCCGTAGTGCTTTATTCTATCTCTCTCCCCATGGTTATGTTCATGCACTATACGTGCTTGTTGTTGATACACATGTATTTAGTGAGTATGGGCATTATGGATCGATGGATATTCTCATATGGATTGGTATATGTGGAGCGGGCTGCACGCCATTACGCTATTTTTTGTGGAGCGGGTTGCATGCCATTACGCTATTTTTTGTGGATCTGGTTGCACGCCATAATAGAGTTATGTTGGATACAAGTCTTCGAGCTCGTTTTTTGTGTATTGTTTCTCCCTTGTGGGATAGATTCACGGTATTATGTTTTACTGTTGTATCTATTAAACTTGTTGGATAGCTCCCTCTTTGGTTCTCTTTCCATTATTGATCATATTCGAGCATTTACTTGTTGGCGCACGGATCGCGTCGTATGAGGTTCTTAATTGTATTTGATATGGTCTATCTGACAAGCAGCTTGTACTGAGTGAGACGAGATTATTAGACTTGGAATCAGTGCAATGGTTTTATATAATATATGATTGGAAGAGGAATGTCATTAATCAACTCAAAATTTTGCAATGGTTCTTGTCGAGCGAGAGAATTCCATGACTTGTTGTATTGATGGGTGATTATGAGTTCCTACACATTTCTTTCTTCATTTTGGCATTACGAAGGTTTAGAACAAGGTTTTATTTTCCAAGAGTAATACTACCTGTACCGAATTTGCTAATGAGCAACTATCGTCGTCGGAAGATATTGCTATGGTCACATGAGAGATGGGGTACATCATGTGGTCACATATTGGGAGTATATTTATTGTTTGATACAGCTTGTTGAGATCTATACAGTGTATGAATATACAAGTTGGATTTTACAGGAAGTTTCAAAAATTTGGAATTTTGTTCTAAGGATAGTAAGCTAAGATTGGAGGAAGGGCTATTTGTCAGGATCATGTTAATGGGATTATGTGTATTGAGGTGACGTGAGATCACCCATGGGTATGTGTATGATGATTTATACACTAATTTTGGTAGCTTTGGAATGACTCTTGGCATGTTCGAGGACGAACTTATGTTTTAGAGGGGGGAGAACGTAATGACCCGAACAATCATTTTGAGCTTTAACATTTCGTTCGGTGGTTTGAGACGTTGAGTAGCTTCATATTATGCATTATGACTTGTGCGTATGGTTGGTTTCAATTTTGGAGAGGTTCAGAGTTGATTTGGAAGACTAATTCTCAGTTTGAAAGCTTTAAGTTGGAAAAGTTAACCAAGGATTGACTTTTGAGTAAACGACCTCAGATTGGTGATTTAATGATTACAATTGGTTTGTATGGTGATTTTGTACGCATGTCCGGATTTGGATTTGGATGCTCCTAGAAGGTTTTTGCCAATTTATGGAACGTTAGTTATTTGAAAAATTGGAGAGTTCATATGTTTGACCGGGAATTGACTTTTTTGTTATCGGACTCCTATTATAGTTTCGAAACCTTTGATAGGTTAATTTAGTTTTCTTGGAACATGTGTGCAATGTTTGGTTGTAATCCAGAATGTTTGTGTGATTCAGACGCATTCGGCAAGGTTGGAATGTTTGAAAGTTAAGAGAATGATTTTGATATTTGATTATTGGTTTGATGTTATTTGTGGAATGTAGAGCCATTAGATAAGTTTGGATAATGTATTTGGACTTTTTGGTATGATTGGACGGGATCCCTGAGGGTCGGGTGTGTTTCATAGCGGTTTCAGACCATTTTGGTTGAGCTTTCATTGTTGAATTGAGCTGGTTCTAGTTCATTGCATTTGCAATAAGGGTGTCACAAATGCGACCATCGCATTTGCGAAGATGTTTGTTGCTTTAATGTCCTGGTCGTGTTGGGGGACCTCAAATTCCGATCATATGAGTCGCATTTGCGATGAGTGCTTCTGGGGACGCTGCGAATTTACAAAGGTNAGAATGTTTGTGTGATTCAGACGCATTCGGCAAGTTGGAATGTTTGAAAGTTAAGAGAATGATTTTGATATTTGATTATTGGTTTGATGTTATTTGTGGAATGTCGAGCCATTAGATAAGTTTGGATAATGTATTTGGACTTTTTGGTATGATTGGACGGGATCCCTGAGGGTCGGGTGTGTTTCATAGCGGTTTCAGACCATTTTGGTTGAGCTTTCATTGTTGAATTGAGCTGGTTCTAGTTCATTGCATTTGCAATAAGGGTGTCACAAATGCGACCATCGCATTTGCGAAGATGTTTGTTGCTTTAATGTCCTGGTCGTGTTGGGGGACCTCAAATTCCGATCATATGAGTCGCATTTGCGATGAGTGCTTCTGGGGACGCTGCGAATTTACAAAGGTTTGGCGTCGCTTTTGCAACTGGCAGCTGATGAGACTTCGCATTTGCAAAGTGTTTATTTGCAATTGCGACATGGCTTGGTCAGGCGTGGTTCGCATTTTTGAGTTTGAGGTTGCTTTTGCGAGGGTTTGTAACAACCTGGTAGGTCGTTTTGACCACTAAGTCCCCTTCTTTTGATTTGAGACCTTTCATAGCTCTACTTGACGATCTATGACTTGTTTGCATGGTCGGTGTTAATTTTAGGAAAGCTTTAACGGGAATTGTTAAAGAAACTTTGATTTTAAAACATGAAAATGGCTAGAGTTGACCATGGTCAACATTTTTGGTCAACGATCTCAGGTCGGTGTTTTGACTATTTTGGTAGGTTTGTTTGATAATTTTTGAATTGTACACATTTGGTAGGGGCCCCTGATGACCAAGGCCATTTCGGCGCTTGATGTAGAATGTTGAAATGTTGAAGTTGAACTATGAAATTCTTTGAGTTTTGGTGTTTGATTCTTGAATTTAAATGTTGTTTAGATGATTTGAGCTCACGAGAGAGTTCATATGATGCTATTGTACTTGTGTGGATGTACGGATTGGAGCCCAAGGGGCTCGGGTGACTTCACACTGTTTTGGTAAGGTTGGGATTTGCTGGTGCTGCAGACCTCACATTTGCGAGAGTCTGTTCGCAAATGCGAGCCTGACGAGCGCAAAACACCACTTTAATTATGATCGCAAGTCAAAGATAATATAGTATAATATCGTATTCACAGGAATTGGAGTTAAAAATTATTTTCGTAGTTTCTAGATTAATTGCTATCCAGGAGAATCAACAATGGAGATTTATATTATTAATAACTAAAATTAACTAAGAATATAAAGCTATTGACTAGTGATTATTGAAACAAGGAATAAGTAAAGAAGGGCATCAATGGGAGAAGATAGGGTTTTGATAGGATAGGTGCATGATAATTGTTTGGGATCTAACTCTAGATAATTCACTTCTAATGTTCAAGTGAGTCTCTCGAATTCACTCAATTATTAGTTCAAACATTCTGCAAAAACTCCTCTCTCGGTTAAGTTTTAACCTCACAAGATGAACCAATTTAAATACGTGAAGATATGCGAGAATGAGTAGTGGATTGGTCTTTAGGAGAACCTCTCTCGATTATCCTCATAACTAGGTTTAATCAATGATTGAACTAGCCTCTTTCGATTGCTAAGAAGAATTAGTGAACTCAACCAACAATATAATGCAAAGATATCACAAGTTATGCCTCTTTCGATTATATGAACAAGTGAATATAGATGCAACAGTTAAATCATCCAAAACGCTTCAACACATAAAACTAGAGTTATAATCCACAATCAATCATCAATACGCCATATCCATCAAACCCTAAAGAGGATTACTCCATAGATATGGAGTAATTCATCACAAATATATTTAAAGTAAAGGAAATCATAAAACGATCCAAACTCGGGTCTTGGGTGAGGATTGAATGATGAACTCCTTGTGCTTTTGCTCCCCCCCTCCTCCTTAGCCTCCTTAAGTCTGATATGTGTGAAAAGTCAAAAAATAATGTTTTTCCATGTATTTATGCCAAGTAGGGTCGGCCCCAGATGAAATCACATTTTCCTAGACGAAATTGGATTTTCACTCTGTACAAATTGCACAGGCGTATTGCATGGGGCGACGCGCCATGCGGGGCATTAATGGGGAAATCCAGAGAGTTGATTTTGATAGGCAACAAAGAAATAAGCGCGGCACCCCATGCGCCGGGGAGGTGGGGCTTTCTCTGAGTACGGATTTGTTTGTGTGTCTTGACATCCAGACTTGNTGCAAAAACTCCTCTCTCGGTTAAGTTTTAACCTCACAAGATGAACCAATTTAAATACGTGAAGATATGCGAGAATGAGTAGTGGATTGGTCTTTAGGAGAACCTCTCTCGATTATCCTCATAACTAGGTTTAATCAATGATTGAACTAGCCTCTTTCGATTGCTAAGAAGAATTAGTGAACTCAACCAACAATATAATGCAAAGATATCACAAGTTATGCCTCTTTCGATTATATGAACAAGTGAATATAGATGCAACAGTTAAATCATCCAAAACGCTTCAACACATAAAACTAGAGTTATAATCCACAATCAATCATCAATACGCCATATCCATCAAACCCTAAAGAGGATTACTCCATAGATATGGAGTAATTCATCACAAATATATTTAAAGTAAAGGAAA
>AWOL01S0428153.1:0-13440 GCA_000715115.1 Nicotiana otophora
ATTACCTTTCCTTGCACGAGACTAAGCACTGTCTCTATTCTCTACACGAGACTAAGCACTATCTCCATTCTATGCATGAGACTATCTTTCCTTATATTTTGCTCTTTCGTAGTCTCTAACTCTCTTCATTCATTTTGCAGACAGTCGTCCTGGAGATTAAAAGTGCTCGTAGGGAGCAGAGACGTAAAGATATTTATGTGAAGTTGAAGGATAAGTACTTCAAATGCTTTGAGAAGTACCGTAAGCTTCGGTTCCGGCTTCGCGAAAGCGACGATGTGCGACAACTAAGGGAGGACTTAAAGGAAAGAGATGAGGAGCTGGTGCGAGTAGTGGGAAAGTGCAGCATCCTGGAAGGGATGTTGAGGAGCAAAGAGGAAGAGCTCGAGCTTAGAAAGGTGGTAGAAGCCCAGTGCAGTGATCTCAAGGCTCAGGTAGTCTTGCTGCGAGGTCAGCTTGAGGAGTGTTAATTCAGGGCGGAGGCTCTTAGTGGCGAGTTTGCCGAGAAGACGGAGGAGCTAGAGAAGGCGGAGTCCGCTCGGTTGAAGGCTTTGAGGAAGGCGGAGTCCTTTGAGGTGGTGATCCGAACTCTTCGTTTCGAGTAAGAGAATGATTTGTCAACGACAAGACTTAAAGAAGAGCGGCTCGATGAAANCCAGACGTTACCTAGGGTGACTAAAACAGGACCTCAAGATAGGAGCGAAGGCAAAGCAAGGAATCATGAGCACGAACCAGCCTCCCCCCCAAAAACTCATGATTTTTCTTTGGATGCAGGCACGAGGGACATAAGAAACACGTCCGAAAGCATATACAATCTTCACACTGATAGAGGTCACCAAACGCAAATGCACCAAGATAAGAAATACCTCACACTCTCACATTTAATCATTTCTCTTCTTGCATGAGGCGAAGCATTGCCTCCACTATTGCATAAGGCTACACGCTACCTTTCTTTGCATGAGACTAAGCACTATCTTCGCTACATTGCATAAGGCTAAGAACTACCTCCATTATTGCATAAGGCTAAACACTGCCTTCACCATTACAAAGACTAAGCATTACCTTTCCTTGCACGAGACTAAGCACTGTCTCTATTCTCTACACGAGACTAAGCACTATCTCCATTCTATGCATGAGACTATCTTTCCTTATATTTTGCTCTTTCGTAGTCTCTAACTCTCTTCATTCGTTTTGCAGACAGTCGTCCTGGAGATTAAAAGTGCTCGTAGGGAGCAGAGACGTAAAGATATTTATGTGAAGTTGAAGGATAAGTACTTCAAATGCTTTGAGAAGTACCGTAAGCTTCGGTTCCGGCTTCGCGAAAGCGACGATGTGCGACAACTAAGGGAGGACTTAAAGGAAAGAGATGAGGAGCTGGTGCGAGTAGTGGGAAAGTGCAGCATCCTGGAAGGGATGTTGAGGAGCAAAGAGGAAGAGCTCGAGCTTAGAAAGGTGGTAGAAGCCCAGTGCAGTGATCTCAAGGATCAGGTAGTCTTGCTGTGAGGTCAGCTTGAGGAGTGTTAATTCAGGGCGGAGGCTCTTAGTGGCGAGTTTGCCGAGAAGACGGAGGAGCTAGAGAAGGCGGAGTCCGCTCGGTTGAAGGCTTTGAGGAAGGCGGAGTCCTTTGAGGTGGTGATCCGAACTCTTCGTTTCGAGTGAGAGAATGATTTGTCAACGACAAGACTTAAAGAAGAGCGGCTCGATGAAAAGATTGGGGGGTTGGAGATAGAGACCTCTGATCTTTATGATCGGGTTGCTACTCTGGAGGCAGAGAAGGCTAAACTACTTGAACGAACTTCTGGATCTGTAGCTTCTGGCTTCCCCAACATTCCTTGTGACTTGTATGAAGAGTGGATTCATGCTGAAGCCCGACTGGATGTGCTTCGCGAGTTGTATGTAGAGGGCTTCATTTCTGCTGCAGATTTCAAGGGTGCTCGTGTCAAGGCTCGCGAGGCTCGGATTGCTTGTGGTTATGATCCGGCTACTCCTCGTCCTGGTGAGGAAGATGAGGATGCTAGAGATCGCCTCGAGGACAAGGCCTGGTATGAGTCCATATACCCTCCGGGCGAGGATGGAGAGGGAGCTGGGGGCCGAGTCGGTGAGGGTATCAGTGGTCTGGGTGGTGATTCCGTTGAAGATAGAACTTGCGAGGGCACTGAAGGCCGCAATGGCGATGGCCAGTAGTTTTCTTTTTAACTTTGTTTTTGTATTTTTCCCGGCATCTTCAAGAGCCTTTGTAAAAAATTTAAGTATGAAGTATCAAAGTTGTTGCTTGCATCATCTTCCATTCCCGTGGTTTATTTTCTGTACTTGTATATTTTTTGCTTCTGTTGTTTACTCGTTTAGCTTTTTGTCCTTCTCATTGTTGTTGTCTTTTAGCTGGCCATGGCCTTGGAGCCGAATATATATGGGTTATATCAGCCCTTTGTTTATATAGGTCGAGTGTGTTTCTTCGTTGAGATTTGGCCGATGGCCGATAGTGTTGTTTGAACTTGGTCAATCTTGACCTTTTGTTAAGTTGTGGACGAGGGCCGATAGGTGTTTGTTCAAGATTGATCGAACTTAACCTTTTCGTATTCGTGGCTGAGGTCAGTAGGTGTTTGTTCGAACTTGGTCAAACATAACCTTTCGTTAAATCGCGATCGAGGGTCGGTAGGTGTTTGTTCGAGCGAGATTGAACATAACCTTTTCATTAAATAGTGACCGAGGGACGGTAGGTGTTTTTTCGAGAGAGGTCGAACGCAACCTTTCATTAAATTGTGGCCGAGGGCCGGCAGGTGTTTTTTCGAGTGACGTTGTTCAAGTGAGGTGAACGTAACCTTTTTGTAGTCGTGGCCGAGGGCTGATAGGTGTTGTTCGTGCGGGGTCAAACATAACCTTTTCATACTCGTGGTCGAGGGCCGATAGGTGTTGTTCGAGCGGGGTCGAACATAACCTTAATACAAAAAGGTGTCCTGATCAACGTAAGTTTCTTATTACTTCGACATTGTTGCTTTGGTTACATACTTGGACAGAGTTATAGATTTTGGGTGATGGCTGGCATTCCAGTCCCAGTCTACCTAGTCCTTTAATTGTTTGACTTGGAGAGTATTGAGGAGTTGAGCAATGAAAGAGTAACAACAGTCCCTCCCTCAGTACTTTGACTCGAAGTGTTCCCTTTGTCGCCTCGTTAAAAACCTCCTTGAGAAAACCCAAATGGGACAAAACTCAAGTGAGGGAAAAAGAGTACGACTTGGGGGACACTTTTTCTCTTAGAAGTTGAAGTATTTGAGGTGGCTGATGTTCCAATTATTTGGTAGTTGCTTTNCCTTTGTTTATATAGGTCGAGTGTGTTTCTTCGTTGAGATTTGGCCGATGGCCGATAGTGTTGTTTGAACTTGGTCAATCTTGACCTTTTGTTAAGTTGTGGACGAGGGCCGATAGGTGTTTGTTCAAGATTGATCGAACTTAACCTTTTCGTATTCGTGGCTGAGGTCAGTAGGTGTTTGTTCGAACTTGGTCAAACATAACCTTTCGTTAAATCGCGATCGAGGGTCGGTAGGTGTTTGTTCGAGCGAGATTGAACATAACCTTTTCATTAAATAGTGACCGAGGGACGGTAGGTGTTTTTTCGAGAGAGGTCGAACGCAACCTTTCATTAAATTGTGGCCGAGGGCCGGTAGGTGTTTTTTCGAGTGACGTTGTTCAAGTGAGGTGAACGTAACCTTTTTGTAGTCGTGGCCGAGGGCTGATAGGTGTTGTTCGTGCGGGGTCAAACATAACCTTTTCATACTCGTGGTCGAGGGCCGATAGGTGTTGTTCGAGCGGGGTCGAACATAACCTTAATACAAAAAGGTGTCCTGATCAACGTAAGTTTCTTATTACTTCGACATTGTTGCTTTGGTTACATACTTGGACAGAGTTATAGATTTTGGGTGATGGCTGGCATTCCAGTCCCAGTCTACCTAGTCCTTTAATTGTTTGACTTGGAGAGTATTGAGGAGTTGAGCAATGAAAGAGTAACAACAGTCCCTCCCTCAGTACTTTGACTCGAAGTGTTCCCTTTGTCGCCTCGTTAAAAACCTCCTTGAGAAAACCCAAATGGGACAAAACTCAAGTGAGGGAAAAAGAGTACGACTTGGGGGACACTTTTTCTCTTAGAAGTTGAAGTATTTGAGGTGGCTGATGTTCCAATTATTTGGTAGTTGCTTTCCTTCCATTGTCTCTAGTTTGAATGAACCCATATTTGCTTTGGTTGTGATTTTGTATGGACCATCCCAGTTTGTTCCCAGCTTGCCTTCCCGTGGTTCTTTGCTCGCTTGGGTTTTGGCTTTCAGCACGTAGTCCCCGACTTTAAGCGGCCGGACCTTTGCTTTCTTGTTGTAATAACGTTCTGCTTGTATTTTTTGGGCGACCATTTTTATTTACGCCATATCTCTTCATTTGTCGATTTCTTCGAGTTCCTGCCTTCTGCTCTCATCGTTACTCGTACTTCTTTTGTGGGAGTACCTTAGGCCGTGTTGTCCGACTTTGACCGGTTACTACCTCGGTCCCATAGACCAAAGAGTAGGGCGTCTCTTATGTGCTCGTCTTCAGAGTTGTTCGGTAGGCCTATAATACTTCTGGTAGTATTTTCGGCCACAGTCTCTTGGCGTCCTCAAGATTTTTCTTCATGATGTTTAGTATGGACTTGTTGGAGGACTCTACTTGCCCGTTACCCGCTGGGTGATATGGGGTTGAGAGTATCCTCTTGATATGTCTTTTCTCAAAGAATTCAGCGCTTTTCTTTCCCGTGAACTGGGGTCCGTTGTCATAGAAGATCTCCTTAGGTAGGACGAATCGACATATGATGTTCCACCATATAAAGATGATTACCTATTGTTCCTGTATTTGGGCGAATGCTCCCGCTTCCACATATTTAGAGAAATAGTTAGTTAAAACCAAAAGAAATCGTACATTACCTTGCCCTGTTGGGAGGGACCCACGATGTCCATTCCCCATTTGATGAACGGGTCACGGAGAGGTGACTGAGTGGAGGTGTTCGCCTGTTTGGTGAATCATTGGGGCATACTTTTGGCACTGTTCGCATTTCCTCACGAAGTCCGAGGCATCGTTTTTCATGGTGGGCAAATAGTATCCCGACCGTATGAGGCATCTGACTAGTGCTCGATTGCCAGAGTAAGCACCGCAATGGCCTTCATGAACTTCTTCGAGGACGCGCTGGGTCTAGTTTGGGCCTAGTCATTTCGCCAGAGGGCCGCCATAAGTCCTCTTGTACAGGTCGCTATGAAGGAGACTGTATCTGGCCGCTTGCATTCTTAGTTTCTTTGCTTCTTTCTTGTCGTCTGAGAGTGTGCTGTACTGCAAATAGAAGATAATAAAATTGCGCCAATCCTAGGTTAACTTTATGGTTCTTTCCACGATTTGGTCTAGTGATGAGTTGAGGAGGTGGACTACGCTTTTATCCCGGGTCGTGATGCTGTTGGTAGCTGCAGTCAATTTGGTGAGGCCGTCCATTTCGACATTCTGTGCATGGGGGATCTGGTCGGGCTGACATTCGTTGAACTTAGGCAGTAGCTTACATATCTCGGTCTGATACTTTTTCAACCTTTGTTCCTTGATTTTGAAAGTCCCTATGACTTGGTTGACTACGAGCTGGGAATCACATCGGAGTTTCAACCGCTTCGCCCCATATTTGAGTGCTAGCCAAAACCCTACAATAACAGCCTCATACTCGGCCTCGTTATTAGTCATATCCGGGCACCTTGTGGACTACGAATTACTTTTCCTGTAGGGACCTCGAGTACGAGTCCCAGTGCGGACCCTGATGCGTTAGATATTCCATTGGTGTATATGACCCTGAGGTCTTGTGTTTAGGGGGAAGCTTGGACGACTTCCTTTTCGACTTCAGGTATTATTTTTGCACTGAAGTCGGCGAGCACCTGCGACTTTATCGCCGTTCGTGGCTGGTATGTGATATCGTGCTCACCTAGCTCGATGACCCACTTGGCCAGCCTCCCCGATAACTCGGGCTTACGTAAAAGGCTCCTTAAGGGAAAGGTTGTAACGATCGAGATGGGGTGGCACTCGAAATAGGGTCTAAGCTTTCGTGAAGCTACGATCAATCCCTTGTTGCGACACAAAAAAACTCAAGAACTTTCCTGAGGCTACACAAAACGCGCATTTCTCCGGGTTTAGTTTCATTCCGTACCGTCTTAGTATGTCAAAAGATTCCTTCAAATGTCGATGTGGTCCTCTGCCTTTACGGACTTCACCAACATGTCATCTATAGATATTTCTATGGTCTTGATGAGCTGGTCTTTGAATATCTTTGTGACCAATCTTTGATATGTTTCCCCCGCGTTCTTCTGCCCAAACGACATGACCCTATAACAATGCATTCCTTGGTGGGTGATGAACGTGGTCTTCTCCTGAGTACGCGTCCAAGAAACTCAACAGCTCGTGCCCGGTTGGTTGCGTCGATGAGTTGGTCGATGTGGGGTAATGGGAATGAATCCTTCAGATATGCTTTGTTCAAGTCTGTGAAATCCACGAACATCTACTATTTCTTATTTGTTTTTGGACCATCACTACGTTGGCGATCCACTTAGGGTACTTCGACTCCCTGATGGAGCCATTTTCTAATAGTTTCTCTACCTCATTGCGGACTGCATCATTGATGGCGGGGTTGAATTTATGCCTGACCTGTCTTACTAGGGGGTGGAACGGGTCGGCGTTTGATTTGTGTGTGGCGATTTCCCTTGGGTTGCCCGTCATATATGCATGGCTGAAGGCAAACAAATCTACATTAGTTATTAAGAATTAACTTAATTTACTTGGTTCCCGGAGTTTGCAGCTGATGTAGGCCTTTTTGCTACGGTCATTGAGGTCCAATTGAACGGATTCGAGGTCTTCTATAGTCTAATCTGCAGCCTCGACCATTTCGGGATCCATGATGACGTCCTTGGTCTCTCCTTGCGTCGACCTCGACCCTGTTGATTGCTATGCCTCTTTTTCCTTGTCGTTTTTCTGTTGGGTTGCCATGCTGTCTAAGGCAATACGGTAGCATTCTCGGGACGTGCGCTGTTCTCCGCGTATGCTGAATATTCCATATGATGTTGGGAATTTAATTACTTGGTATGGGCTGGAGGGGATGGCTGTCACGGGATATATCCATGGTTGTCCCATTATGGCATTGTACACGGTGGCCTGGTTCATGATGTGGAATGTCGTCTCCAAAGTCACGCCCCCGACCAAGACAGGGAGTGTAATTTCCCCCGACGCCCGCTCAACTGCATTCTTAAAACCGATTAGCATGATATAACGTGACACTATCTTATCTTTGAGTCTCATTTGGGTGAGGATTATTGGATGGATGATGCACGCTCCACTTCCATCGTCCACCATGACACGTTTGGCATCGGTATCTAAAATACATAAAGTAATGATGAGGGCATCATTATGAGGAAAAGTCAAACCATCGGCATCCAACTCATGGAAGATGATACTTTCTTCGAGTCTGTCATACCGTTCGCGGGTGATAGACCGCTTGAGCTTGTGAGTGGTGGTAAACTTTACACCCTTGATAGAGGCATCATCGTCGCCACCGATGATCATGTTGATAGTACGAGCTGGTGATGGAGGCTTTGGTGGGCCTTATTTTTCATGTCCTCTGGCAAAGTTGTTTCTCACCTTGTCGCTTAACAGCTCTTTGGGGTGTCCGACTCACAGAGGGTGTCAGATTTTCTAGTGTTCGGATCAGATCTCATCTTTGGCGGCCACTTTACCTTTGTTCCGAGTTTCTCAGGAGCGTATATTATTTCTGTAGGTGACACACAAAAATTGTGGGCAGATAATAAAGGGGGCATACCTCTCTCGTTCCAGTGAGTCCCTATCTTTGGCCTAGACGGGCCTTCTTTATAGCAGGGGGAAGGTGCAGCGGCAGCCATGACGTATGGCTGGTGCCGTTCCCTGTTGGGTCGCGATACCGGGTGATATCTCCTGAAGTTGTCTCTTCGTTCTTTTTCTGGATTCGGTTTGTACCGAGATTAGCCGATGCGTTTGTCCATTGAGTCCGTCCTAGTCTGCTAGGACCTCGGCATAATAAGCATTATGGATTTCATCCCAAGTGGTTGGAGGATATTTCATCAATTGACTCAACAGTTTTCTGGTCCCTCTTGAACCATCTCTACTCAACCCGTTCTGTCGCGACCGCCATCCCTTCAGACATGTTTGGCAGAGTCATCTTTACTATGTTGAATCGGGTGAGGAAGTCCCTCAGTCCCTCTCCCAAGGACTACTTGATAGAAAATATATCGTTTACTCTTGCTTCGGCCTTCTTGGCTCCAACATGGGCAGTTACGAACTTATCGACCATTTCCTCGAAAGTTTCTATGGAGCGGGCTAGTAGCTGTTGATACCCAATTTTGACCTCATATTTTTATAAATGTCATATATACTTTTAAAATATCATTCCTGCATCATCACCAATTTACAAGAGTCATATAAGTAATTTCTATAATTATTCATAATTGTTAAAGCTTTAAAATTAATTTTCTTGCATTTAAATTACTTGAATATGTATTAATTACCTCTTTAAATTATTTTATGATGACTTAATCATCCAAATTTATTATTTTCATCCACATATATGTTTTAAAATATTTTTACTTCATTTTATATAATTATATTGGTATATTTTAAGCTATTTACACAATCTTAGAATAATAGCCTATATGCTAAGCATAATTACATTTATTACATTATTCATGCTAAAATAGTATTTTTATAATGTTAAGTTATTATTTTCAATCATTTTATTGCATAAGTAATATTTTATTAGTTATTAAGTATTTTATTTAAATAATATTGTGTATTTAATTCTTAGCCCAATTTTAGGCTAAATTTTGGACCAAAAACAGCCCCAAAACATTTGGCCCATCCCCAGTTCACTCTTCAACAACCCAAGACCAAACAACCCTCTTCAAAAGCAGGTCGCGACCCGACTTTAACCTGCCCCGCTTCCCTTTCAATCTTGGCCGTTGATCTCAAATGATCAACGACCCAAATTAAGCCGACCCCTTTCCATATATCCCTCCCCACTAACCCTAGAGACCCATTCCCCACTTTAGCCGCCTCTACTATCTCTCTATTCCTCTCTTCTTCTTTACAAACCCGAGCTGTCGTATCTCTAAATCCTCTCTGAATCCGGCCCCAATATAGAATTCTTTCGTTATTCTCTTGCCTTATTCCACTACTACTCACGCGTTCATGGTGTTAATTAGTATTTACCTAACTTGGGTAAATGCTACCTTTCAAGACAGGCCTAATTTGACTCTAATTTTGTGAAGATCCGGCCGATGTTTCATCTATATATACTCTACAATGAACGATTCTTGCATTTTCGACCAGATTCATAGCCATTGGACTCAACTAGGGTTTGAAATTTTGATTTTCTCTTTACCAGTTCTATTATTGATTGGATGTGATATTTTATTTCCTTATTCTTGTTTGATTGATTGTTTTTCATGTTTGATTGTTCAATTTCTACCACTATATAACCCCTCCCCAATTTCCCCTTTGGACCTCATTTTTACTACTATTACTCCCACTATCCTCCTCTTTTACTCATTCACTTACTCTGTTACACTTGAATATTTTCTGAAATTGTTGAATTCTTTCCCGGCTAAAAGCCAAGTCCATAATCCCATTAAACAACCTCCTCCAGTGCAAGCACTGCTCGAGCCCTTCTCGAGGCTCTTGTGAACTCTGAAGCACTGAGGATTTGAGGTTTCACTGTCTTCCTTCAGTTGCTGCTGCTAAATCACTACTGATATTCTAAGTTCCTCACTCTTTTGCTCTTTTATCTTTGCAATTGGTTAGTGTTCTTTACCTTTAAAAATTCAAATTACTTCCCTCATATATGATGATGCTTATGTGAATTGTGTGTGCCACTATTGTTTGGCTCAGTTTCCATGTTGTTTATGCAATTTCTAATGTTGTATGATTATTACATGTTCTACTGACTGTCAGTCTCGATGAGGTTTCTTTTACCATTCTGTGTGTTCTGATATTACCGAAGTCTAAAGCTTCTAGATGGGTAGCTTGTTCTTTTCTAGGTGCAATAAGGCTCTGGCCCTCTTAAATGTTACTTGAACTTCCGTGATCCTTCTATTGTGCTATCTTTGTTTTCAATCATGTTTGCCTTAATGTCTCTCTCTAGTATTAATTCCCTAATTCTATTTAGATTCTACACTTAGAATCATGAGTAGTTAACTAAAGTAATTCCT
Organism: Nicotiana otophora; assembly: GCA_000715115.1. Classification (NCBI taxonomy): domain Eukaryota; kingdom Viridiplantae; phylum Streptophyta; class Magnoliopsida; order Solanales; family Solanaceae; genus Nicotiana; species Nicotiana otophora. The sequence goes on from AWOL01S0428153.1 coordinate 10,266, forward strand.
GCTCATTGTATGTTTGCCTGGTTTGAATGTTAAACTTGATCAATGCCTAGTGTGAGTGTATCTTCATACTCTGCTTTGGATTCTTGTGTTAAAACTTACTAGTAATTCATATTTGCCCAGAAATTATTCCAGATATATTCTTCCCTCTTCATGCTAAGTCACTCATATATACAACTTTCAACTTGCTCACTTTCTTAAAATGATCATGCCTATGTGGATCCTGAACGTTTCAGACTGTTTATTTCTATGCTACTTGCAAGCCTCAATACTGTACTATAGTTGCATGTCTTACTACCATTTTGGTTGCCACAACATTGTTCTATAGGCCATGCTTGTTAGTACTAGTTTTTTCAGTTTCATGCCTATTGTTATCCTTTGTATGTACAATGGAACTTGCTATAAACTTGCATTCTCAGAAGTAGATACCTGCATGCTAATTAGCTGTTGTGCAGGGTTTTTAATATTGTTGACTTTTAATTTCTTAATAGGTTTTCTTATAAATACTTTTTGCTTGTCACAAACTGACTTACAAATCTAAGTTATGTTTTGCCCTACCTGCTTATGTTAATATTTTTTTATGAAATTCACCGTTGGTCTTTGTCTCTCGAGCATGTCATTGCTACTTGTTAACCTTCTAGAAATTAATTCATGACCCTTCTTGGTTTGAAATCTCATGCTTAACTCCTCTGTTTGTGGATTCTTGTTTGCTAGATTCCTGTAATCAAATCATGTGTATTCCAAGAAGCCTGTTACCTTGAACTTGTTTGTTAATCTGAAAACCCCTGTATATGTCCAATCTATGTGTTCTGCAGGCTCTCTACATATTATGTGTGCTTATGTGATGTTCAAGTGTGTATCTTACCCCTGGGACATGTAGAATTCTTGCTTTTGTTAGTTGTTGTATTAGAGTCCAAATGAGCATGTGCTCCACCTTAGAAATTGAGTTATCTTAATGATTTGGGATTTGTATGAGTTGCCATTCATGCTTTAATTATCTATAACTGGTAATGGATGGGCAAGAAAATTGTTTTATTGTTGGGCCTGGACTGCTAAATCTGGTTCTTGGTACTGTGGTTTTGAGCACACTAGTTGCGCATGGGATATGGGCCTGTCCGAATTTTAAAGCCATTTGAAGGCCCAGATGCACCGCTGGGTTATTTTACATTTATGATTAGGCATGTAGTTATTACATTTTGAGCTGTAATAATTTGTATAACGAATGATGGGGAGTAAATAAAGGGGATGGGGTATTCTAATACTTGCATGAAAGGGTATAAAGCATGCCTATAGGGTCTATGTGTTCTATTTGCTATTACATCTAGCATGCCCTATTTGTTCCACACTAATAGGAACCATGCCCATAGGAATCACGCACACACACTTCACTTAACTTGTCAAATATGATATACTTTTTTCCATGTCTACTATTCAACGCTTTTAGATAATATGCCTAAAGGATACAATAATGCAATATTTTCGCTAATCTAGATATCATGACTATGAGGTTTAATAATTGGTCAACTGCTTTTTACTTTTGTATTGTCCCACTTAGATGACATGTCTATAGGGTTGAAGTGTTATAAAATCAAGTCTAATCGTCAAATGTTAGGAATCCTGCCTAAAGGATACTCTCACTCGCCTAGAAAATCCATTTATGAAATAAACGCTGTTAATGCTGGACTCTCAAAATTGTCTCACTGCCTAATTATGCAACTATTAGAAATCATGCCTATAGTACAATGTTGCTTGCTTAAGACGCATATCTATAAAATCAACTCTATTAATTCTGAGCTTTCTAACAGTTTTATTGTCTCATTGCATAAACAATTTAGAGATCATGCCTATAAGGTTTGTAATACCTATAATCCGCGAATTTAGAAATAACAACACAGTTTGCACGATGCTGGAATTCAGAATCACCTAGAGACCATGCCTATAGGACTTAATGACTCTAAGTCTTAATTCTGAATTTGTCTACTGCCTAATATATGAATATGATCGCGTGCTTTTGTGCTTACGTGTGGAGGTCAACTTGAACCTTTCATTGCAATTGTGTATAGTTCTATCTGTTTTGAATATCTCCTAGTTTTATCATTTTGATTAACCTAAGTGAGGTCTAGAACTACCTAATAGTAGGTCCAAAGCCTCCTGGACCATNTTTATGAAATTCACCGTTGGTCTTTGTCTCTCGAGCATGTCATTGCTACTTGTTAACCTTCTAGAAATTAATTCATGACCCTTCTTGGTTTGAAATCTCATGCTTAACTCCTCTGTTTGTGGATTCTTGTTTGCTATATTCCTGTAATCAAATCATGTGTATTCCAAGAAGCCTGTTACCTTGAACTTGTTTGTTAATCTGAAAACCCCTGTATATGTCCAATCTATGTGTTCTGCAGGCTCTCTACATATTATGTGTGCTTATGTGATGTTCAAGTGTGTATCTTACCCCTGGGACATGTAGAATTCTTGCTTTTGTTAGTTGTTGTATTAGAGTCCAAATGAGCATGTGCTCCACCTTAGAAATTGAGTTATCTTAATGATTTGGGATTTGTATGAGTTGCCATTCATGCTTTAATTATCTATAACTGGTAATGGATGGGCAAGAAAATTGTTTTATTGTTGGGCCTGGACTGCTAAATCTGGTTCTTGGTACTGTGGTTTTGAGCACACTAGTTGCGCATGGGATATGGGCCTGTCCGAATTTTAAAGCCATTTGAAGGCCCAGATGCACCGCTGGGTTATTTTACATTTATGATTAGGCATGTAGTTATTACATTTTGAGCTGTAATAATTTGTATAACGAATGATGGGGAGTAAATAAAGGGGATGGGGTATTCTAATACTTGCATGAAAGGGTATAAAGCATGCCTATAGGGTCTATGTGTTCTATTTGCTATTACATCTAGCATGCCCTATTTGTTCCACACTAATAGGAACCATGCCCATAGGAATCACACACACACACTTCACTTAACTTTTCAAATATGATATACTTTTTTCCATGTCTACTATTCAACGCTTTTAGATAATATGCCTAAAGGATACAATAATGAAATATTTTTGCTAATCTAGATATCATGACTATGAGGTTTAATAATTGGTCAACTGCTTTTTACTTTTGTATTGTCCCACTTAGATGACATGTCTATAGGGTTGAAGTGTTATAAAATCAAGT
>AWOL01S0428506.1:0-25029 GCA_000715115.1 Nicotiana otophora
TGCTGCAGGTATCCATACCCATTTTGGCCTTTTTATCTGTCATTATAGCCATAAACTATTTGTCGGAGATATGTCATTTTTGAAAACTTAGCAATTAATTATTTTTTCTATTCCAAGCTTATTACTTCAAAATAATTATTAAGTTACACAGTTATAGAAGGGATAAGGATAATTTAGCAAATACCCTTTATGACTAATGCTATTAAATAATTTTTTTAACGGGTGAAGCTTTTAAATGACAAGTAGGGGTGTTCATAAAAATCCGAAAAATCGAATCAAATCGACCAAAAAAATCGATACTTTTTAGGTTTGGTTTTGGTTTTGAATTTTAAAAACCGATCAAATTTGGTTTGGTTTTGGTTTTAGTCAAAAAATAACCGAAAAAATCCGAACCAAACCGACTATAGAAGTAACTATTTAAATTTATTATTACACCTATATGTATGTATGTTTTTATATAAAGTTTTTAAAATTTTATGGTACATATTAGTCGTTTATATTTTTAGTCTAGTTTTTTGCTATTATAATAATCTAATTCTTTGCCTTTACATTCTAGTTTGATTGGTAGTTTTCTAAGTACAAAAATTTATTTCATGTTAAAAATAATTGATTTTTAATTGAGTACTTAAATTATTCATCACTAATTGATTCAATTATCATTAATATATCTTGGTAAATGATAGATTTCTCAAAGAACAATTGGTTTGATAGTGTTATGTTGAAAATAGTCTCCGGAATGTGTTTGGTAGTGTATGTCTTATATTTAAGAAAAAATTCGATAAATAACCGAAAAAATTGAAAAATCAACCAAAACCGATAAAAATCAAATCGATAAAAATCCGACTTAATTAGTTTGGTTTTATTTTAATATTTGAAGAATTGACTTACTTGATTTGGTTTAATTTTTTTTTTCCGGGGAAAACCCATGAACACCCCTAATGACAGGTAAACATGACATGATGGAATAATGCGTAGTATTCTAGAATTGAACTTTGCGTCAAAAGCAGTTTCCGTTAATGGGTTGGTGACGCTAAGAAGCAATTTATTAATGGGTGACTGCTAATTTCATGTGACCATTAATGACTCCACTAAATGCAAAATGACGAAGGGCACCATTAGTTTACATTTAATTGTCTCTCGTCATTCATCAATTTTCAAAAGAGTCGGATAAAACCGCAGTATTGCATCTAACGCCACTGACACAAGAATTATTATTCATTCTTGAATAGTAATGTGTTAAAAAAGAGAGCATTAAGAAAATAAAAGTTAAGACCGCAATAGCCAGTAGACAATACTAAATTGCTTTAACAGAGAAAACTGGGGCTTCGCCATTCATTTAGGTTTAACAAATCTGGTGATTGATAGCCGTGTGCATTAACTATCCCGAACAAGTATGAGCAATAATGTAACAATAAATAGCAATATATAACAATAAATGATATTTAAGTAAATAGGAGAAGTGATTCACCCAATAAAGGATAAACTAGATTATTGTCCCTGACAATGATAAGTGACAGACAAATCCTAGAATGATCGAATTATTCTCGGATATGATGGAAAAGTATGAAATAATATGAACGAGAATCTTGATGAAAATGTAGTGTATAGTGAGAGAGAATCTTTTATCAAAAGCTTGTTCTTATCAAATGAATGTCACTCGCCCTGTATCATTATCTATTTTTCTATTTATATGAGATATTTTCCTAATAAACTGTAATAGTACAAGTACAGAGAATATTTACTAGAATATTCTCTTTAATATCTTGTTTCGAAAACTAGCCGTTACAGCTTCGTCAACGGTGCTCGACCTCGACCATTGTTGACATCTCGACCACGAATCTCGTTGCTTCCTAGTCGGCCTTGACTGATGACGACTCGAGGACTCTTTCTTTAGTGTTATCTTATCTTAAATATTCTAGGAAAGATTTTGACCCATACAGTTAGACCCTCCGATTATTAAGGCCAGCCTCATGCGGGCTTGATGAGCGGATTCTGTTTACTGTAGTCGAAACGATTGGACAAGCTGACCGGGTTGTGATGATTGGGGCGAGTTGGTAGCGTGGCCCCTTTGTGAACCGCAAACTCCGGAGTTGTGCGGTCCATGAATCAGGGTGACGTCATGACGTCGTGCGTCATTATGATGCATTTTCCTGATGGGTTGCTTCGTTTCACGTACGTCTTTTGATTGGATCTGCCGCTTCGGTTACGGTGCCAGGTAATGATGAATCAATTTCTTGGTTTTGACACTTGAATTTCTATAAATAGGAGTGTGGGTATAATTTCAACCTTTGTGAAATGCTTGCACCAAAACTATATACCTTCTTCTTCCTCCTCCATTGTTATGCATTTTTTCTTCCTGTTCCAACGATCTCTATCGTTTTCGATTCTCCGTTGTTTGATACCTTCCTTTCTTTTGTTGAAAATATGTCTAACGTACCTTCTGGGCCCAACGAGGGAAGTGACTCGGTCCCTCTGGCGATTCTTTTTCCTCCTCATGTGGAGAACGTTCCCACTGCCACAGAGACGGAGGCTTTCCGACTGTGGAAGAGATAGTTTCTCGCAACCCCGATGTCAAGTCTAATTTCTCGGAACTGCCTGAAGCCGAACTCGGAACCTTTAAATCAGCGATGAAGGAGGCTGATTTGTCAGAGCTTAAAGCGAAGTACAACCTTCCTGACCACGTCGAATTGATCCCCGCCGGGTGGGATGCGGTGCAACACCACCATCCTAGGTATTGCGCATTCTACGCCTACCCCTTTCACGTTGGCTACACTTTTCCTCTCCTCCCGCTGGCGGAGGAATTCTGTCGCTTCTACGGCGTTTGCCCGGCTCAAGTCATGTCGTATGTTTACAAGCTCATAAGGATGCTCACCAAGTTCGTTGAGTTGGCCGGGGTCGAGATCACACTTCGACATCTGATGCACTTATTCACCCCCAGCTTTTACAGGGGGACGATGCTGAATCTCTGGCTAACCGCCTCTTCTGGCTCAACTTCTTCGTTAGAATTGAAGACGTGGTAGCTAACGTCGACGACTTCCCTGAAGCTTGGAATTGCACTCGTAAACGCCTCGCTCCCTTGCACGTAGGTATTTGGTTTACGTTGCTTAGTTGTGGATTCTGACCCCTCGTCCTATTCTTATGCAGCCAAGACCTCGCCTACCCCTTTGGTCGAGGACATTTTTAGTTGGGTCGGCCAGTTCCTCCCTCACATCGCGGGAATTCGCGAGTGGCCGGGCTTCTTCAAGAGGTTTGGGCCGGCTCCCCCTTCGACTAGTAAGTAGCCTTGGTCTTTGTTTTGTTGGTTATTTCTTTTGTGTAGTTGTTTTGGCTAACTCTATGATCCTTTTGTGCTTCCCTTAATTTCAGCTAGGGGTACTCCAGGAGGTCGAGAGTTCTCGCACACGCGTTTTGTAAGAGGAAAGTTGTCGCCTCTTTAGCTCCTACCCCTTCTACGACCGCGGCTGATTTTGGTCGTTCCTCGGTCCCACATGTTGATACTTCCGCATCAACTCCTTCTTTATATGTGGAGACTTCGGCAGCGGAAGCTTCGTCTTCTTCCTTGTATCGTCTCATAGACGAGGAGGAGGAGTCATTTCCAGGTGATAGGGACCTGATGCCCCATAAGAGGAGATCGGTGGACGTGGGCGACGAGGTTGCCCAGGCCGTTGACTAGATGATATATGGCTTCACGCTTCATGAGACGGCCACTATTGTCATAGAAGACGATGTTGGGCCGGCGTTTGAGTTTTCGAGGTCGGCAAGGCTGTATCTCTCCCTTCTGCAATAACGAAAACCGAAGGGCCGACCGCTAGGAATTCTGATACTTCGCGGCAAGAGGGGTCGTCGACCTCGCAACCGGCTGATGATACTTATTCGACGGCCAATGGGAGAGGCAAAGGTGTTGCCGAAGACGGCTATGAGACGGGTTCAGACATTGACGCTGCAGAGCTGAGGATGATGGAGGAAGGGTTTACCCAGCTCGAGGTGAGGCTGGAGGGATCTACATGAACCATTGTGATCCATATGGATCGTGATTTATTGAAGAATACGGAGAATGTAGTCCCTTCCCTCGGTCCCCATTGCTCCGACATGGAGGGCAAAACCCTCAAAGAGCTGGATAATGTTACCTTGTCGAGGAGCATAGACGACCTTGCTCTCAGGGTAAGTATTTCAGGGCTTTATTTTTCTATCTGTTATATTTTAAAAAATTTGTTTAGTGCTTTACCTTTGTTAGCGGGGGCGTTCTCATTTTTGTTTTTGTTTTTTTTCTTTCTTTTCATGACTGTAAACCATGATCTTGGAGATTGAAAGCACCGGAAGGGAGGAGAAGCATAAGGCAATATTTGCAAGGTTGCAACACAAATATTTCGAGTACCACGGCAAGTACCAAGAGTTTCGCAGGCGGTTTGGTGAGGGTGGAAATTTGCAGACCCTTCGCGATGAATTTAAAGAGAAGGATGACGAACTGGTGAGAGTCATTGAGAAGTGCAGTGTCCTTGAGGGGATGTTGAGAAGTAAGTAGGAAGAGCTCAAGGTCAGCAGAGCCGTAGAGGCCCAATGTGGCGACCTTCAGATGCAAGTGATCGAGTTGTGCATACATTTGGAAGAGTGCCGCCTACATATGAAGGTCCTTCATGGAGAGGTTGCCGAGAAACAGAACGAGCTTGAGAAGGCGGAGTCTTGCCGTTTGGAGGCTCAGAGAAAGTCGGAGATGTTAGAGTTGGCAAATAGGACTCTTCGGGCCGAGCGAGATATAGACCAATCTACGGCGAAGGCAAAAGAATATAGATTGGAGGAGAGGATCGGAGAGCTGGAAAAAGATAACTCCCTCAACTGCACTTCAAAGATAACTACCGGGACCGAGTGGTCACCTTAGAGGATGAAAAAGCTCAACTGCTCGCACAGACGTCATCCTATCGCACTTCAAATTTCCCAAATGTTCCCCGATCCCTGTACGAGGAATGGATTCATGCTAAAGCTCAGTTGGATGTGTTCCGCGATTTGTATAAGGTAGGTTCTGTTTCTGTGGCCGCCCTTGATGATGTTTGTGTTAAAGCCCGCGAGGCTCGGGACGCCTGTGGATATGATCCTGCATGCCTGAGGCAGGTGACGTTAAGAGGGACGGGGATGTAGACCAGTTTTAAGAAAATGACTGGTATGATGCTGCATACCCTGAGGGCGATGGTGATGATGAAGGGGGAGATCGAGACGACCCAGGTGGTCAGGGCGATGGTGCTGAAGGCCCCGATGGCGGCGACGAGTAGTTTTTCTCCTTCTTTCCTTATTTTGTTGTAAGCATGTGTGTTTTTGTAGGCGTCTCCACGAGCCTTTGTAAAAAATGTTTAAGTATGAATATGGAATGCTTATATTGTTTTCCACATCTGTTTCCTTTTCTGTGGTTAGTTTTTCTATACTTGTGTGTTTTTTGCTTCTATTTCTTGTTCGAGCGAGGTTGAACATATTTGAACTTAGTTGCAGTCGAGGGCCGATAGATGTTAGTTCGAGCGAGGTCAAATACATCCTGAGTTTAGTTATGACTGAGGGCCGGTAGGTATTAGTTCGAGCGAGGTCGAACATAACCTAATTTTAATTATGGACGGGGGCCAGTAGGTGTTATCTCGAGCGAGGGCGAACATAACCTAAAATCAATTATGGTCGAGGGCCGGTAGGTGTTAGTTCGAGCGAGGTCGAACATAACCTAACTTAATTATGGCCGAGGGCCGGTAGGTTTTAGCTCGAGCGAGGTCGAACATAACCTAAATTAATTATGGCCGAGGGCCGGTAGGTGTTAGTTCGAGCGAGGTCGAACATAACCTAAATTAATTATGGTTGAGGGCCAGTAGGTGTTAGTTAGAGCGAAGTCGAACATAACCTAAATTATTTATGGCTGAGGGCCGGTAGGTGTTAGTTCGAGCGAGGTCGAGCATAACCTAACTTTGAGAGAATGCACTGGTAAGTGTAAATTTTATTTCCTTGACATTGTTGCATTTGTTACATACTTGGAGAAAGTTACAGACTTTGGGTGTTGGCTGGCGTTCCAGTCCTAGTCCCGGTTTACCTAGTTCCTTCATTAGTTGATCTGGAGAGTAGTGAGAGGTTGAGCAATAAAATAAAAATTGGGGCCTTGACTTTGCGTACTTTAACTTGGGGTGTTCCCTTCATCGCCTCGTTAAAAACCTCCTTAAGAAAACCCAATTAGACAAAACTCAAGTGAGGGAAAAAAGAGTACGACTTGGGGGCACTCTTTCCTTTAAAAGCTGAAGTACTTGAGGTGGCTGATATTTCAGTTGTTTGGTAGTAGCTTTCCTTCTATTGTTTCAAGCTGAAATGATCCTTTATTTGCTTTTGCTGTGATTTTATATGGACCATCCCAATTTGTTTCCAGCTTACCTTCCCTAGGATCTTTGCTTGCTTGGGTTTTAGCTTTCAATATGTAGTCTCCGATTTTGAGCGGCTTGACCTTTGCTTTCTTGTTATAATAACGCTCTGCTTGCTGTTTTTGGGCGATCATTATTATATAAGCCATATCCCTTAGTTCGTCGACTTCGTCGAGTTCATGTCTTTAGCCATCATCGTTGCTTGTGCCGCTCTCATGGGAATACCTTAGACTGGGCTCACCAACCTCGACTGGTATTACTACCTCGGTCCCATAGATTAAAGAGTATGGTGTCTCTCATGTGCTCGTTTTCGGAGTTGTTTGATAAGTCCACAACACTTCTAGTAATATTTCAGGCCACAGTCCCTTGGCATTTTCAAGCTTTTTCTTCATGATGTTCAGTTTCGACTTGTTGGAGGACTCCGCTTTCCCGTTGCCTGCAGGTTGGTATGGCGTCGAGAGTATCCTTTTGATATGACATTTCTCAAAGAACTCGAAGGTTTTCTTTCCCATGAATTGGGGTCTGTTGTCGCAGCTGATCTCTTTAGGAAGGTCGAACCGACATATGATGTTCCTCCATATAAAGGCGATTACTTCATGTTCCCATATTTGGGTAAATGCTCCTGCTTCCACCCACTTAGAAAAGTAGTCAGTTAAAACCAAAAGGAATCGTATGTTACCTCGTCTTGTCGGGAGGGGGCTCATGATGTCCATTCCCTATTTAATGAACGACCAAGGTGAGGTGACTGAGTGGAGGTGATCGCCCACCTGGTGAATCATTGGGGCATACTTTTGGCATTGCTCGCATTTTTTTACGAAGTCCGCGGCCTCCTTTTCCATGGTAGGCCAGTAGTATCTTGCCGTATGAGGCATCTGACCAGAGCCCGATTACCGGAGTGAGCTCTACAATGGCCCTCGTGGACCTCTTCATGGGAACATCGAGTTTGGTTTGGGTGCAATCATATTTCCAAAGAGCCGGCGTAAGTTATGTTATACAGGTCGTTGTGGATGATATTGTATCTGGTCACTTTCATTCTTAGTTTTTTCGCCTCTTTTTTATCATCTGGGAGTATGCCATCCTATACGTATGTAATAATACGATTGCGACAGTCCCAAGTTAAGTTTATGGTTCTTACCTCGACTTGGTCTAGCGACGAGTTGAGGAGGTGGACTATGCTTTTGTCTCCGGTTGTAATGTTTTTGGTGGCTGCATATAGCTTAGCAAGGTCGTCTGCCTCAACGTTCTGTGCTCGGGGAATTTGGTCGAGTTTATATTCGTCGAACTCGGGTAGCAACTTGCAAATTTCGGTTTGATACTTTTGCGATCTTTGTTCCTCTATTTGGAAAGTCCCTGTGACTTGCTTGACTACGAGTTGGGAATCACATCGTAGTTTTAACTGTTTCGCCCCATACTTGAGTGCTAGCCTCAAACCTACAATTACGGCCTCATACTCGGCCTCGTTGTTAGTCATATTCGGGCACCTTATGGACCGGCAAATTACTTCGTCGATCGGGACTCGAGTACGAGTCCCAGTCCGGACCCTGATGCGTTGGACGCACCATCGGTGTACAGGACCTAGAGGTCTTGTGTTTGGGGGGAAGTGTGGGTGGCTTCTCTTTCAACTTTGGGCATTACTTTTGCATTGAAGTCGGCGATGAACTCAGCAAGTACTTGTGACTTTATCATTGTTCGTGGTTGGTACGTGATATCGTGCTCGCTCAGTTCGATGGCCCATTTGGCCAGCCTTCCCGATAGCTCGAGTTTATGCAAAATGCTTCTTAGGGGGAAAGTCGTGACGACCGATATGGGGTAGCAATGGAAATACGGTCTAAGCTTTCGCGAAGCTAAGACTAAGGCCAGGGCCAGTTTTTCGAGGTGAGGATACCTCGTCTTGGCATCGACCAATGTCTTGCTAATATAATAGATGGGGGATTGCATACCTTTATTTTCTCTAACCAGGACTGCGCTTACAGCTACTTCGGATATATCGAGGTTAACAAGGAGATGTTCCCTTGGCTCCGGTTTTGAAAGCAATGGTGGCGATGACAAGTATGCTTTGAATTCCTTCAGGGCTTGGACGCACTCAGAGGTCCATTGGAGGCTGTTATCCTTCTTAAGCACGCCGAAGAATATGTGACACCTATACGATGATCGTGAAATAAACCTTGATAGGGCGGCGATACGGACAGTCAACCTTTGAACTTGCTTTTTGCTGGTCAAGTGTTTCGGTATCCCCTCGATGGCTTTGTTTTGATCAGGATTGACCTCGATCCCTCGCTGTGATATTAGGAAACCTAAAACTTTTCCTGAGGTCACGCCAAATGTACATTTTTCGGGGTTCAGTTTCATTCTGTATCATTTGAGTATGTCAAAGGTTTCTCTCAGATGGTAGATGTGATCTTCTTTCCTTTTGTACTTGACCAACATATCGTCTATATAGACTTCCATCGTTTTGCCGAGCTGGTCCTTGAATATCCTCGTCACTAACTTTTGGTAAGTTGCCCCAGTGTTCTTTATCCCGAAGGGCATAACCCTGTAGCAGCACATCCCCTAATGGGTGATGAATGTATTTTTTTCCTTATCCTCTTCTTCCATGAGGATTTGATTATAACCTGATTAAGCATCCAAGAAGCTCAATAATTCATGCCCGGCCGTTGCATCGATGAGTTGGTCGATATGTGGTAATGGAAATGAATCCTTGGGGTATGCTTTGTTCAAATCTGTGAAATCCATGCACATCCGCCGTTTCACATTCTTCTTTTTCACCATTACTACGTTGGCAACCCAACGGGGGTACTTCGACTCCCTGATGGAGCCATTTTCCAACAAGTTTTCTATATCTTCACGTACCGCGCCATTAATTGCGGAATTAAATTTACGCCTGACCTGTCTTACTGGGGGGTGGAATGGGTCGACGTTCAGTTTGTCCGTGAAAATTTCCTTTGGGATACCTAGCATATCTGCATGGCTGAAAACAAACAAATTTACGTTAGTTATTAAGAATTGCCTGAATTTACCAGGGTCATGTAGCTTGCAACCGATATAGGCCTTGTTGTTGTGGTTGTTAGAGTCTAATTGAACGGGGTCGAGGTCTTCTATGGTCGACCCTGCGGCTTCGACTACGTTGGGATCTCGGATACCTTCTACGACCTCGTCATGTACCGACCTCAATCCTGCTGATTGCTATTCCTCTTTTTATTTCTCCTTCCTTTGCTAGGAGGTTGTGCTATCTAAAGCAATGCGGTAGCATTCTCGGGATGTACGTTGCTCTCCTCGTATATTGCATATCCCCCATGGAGTTGGAAATTTGATGACTTGGTATAAATTGGAGGGGACGGCCTTGTTGGGGGTGTATCCACAGTCGACCTACTATAGCGTTGTACGCAGTGTCTTGGTTCATGATGTGGAATGTTGTTTCCAGAGTTACGCTGCCGGCCAAAATGGGGAGAGTAATTTCTCCGGATGTCCATTCCACTACATTGATAAAACCAGTTAGTGTGATGCAGCACGACATTATCCTATCCTCGAGCTTCATTTGGATAAGTACTCAGGGATGGATGATGTTCGCGCCACTTCCGTCATCAATCATAATGCGTTTAACATCAGTATCCAAAATTCGTAGAGTAATGACGAGAGCGTCATGATGAGGGAAGACTAAACCATCGACATTTGACTTGTCGAAGATGATACTTTCATTGATCTCATCGTACCATTCATGGGTGATGGATCGCTTGAGTTTGTGTGTAGTGGTGAACTTCACGTTGTTGATAGAGGCGTCGTCTCCAATGATCATGTTGATGGTACGGGCTAGTGAGGGTGGTTTAGGTGGCCCTTGATGTTCGCGCCCTCTGGCGAAATTGGTTCTTCCCTTGTCGCTTAGCAACTCTTTAAGATATCCTTGACGTAGCATATTCACGACCTTCTACCTTAGGGCGATGCAATCTTCCCTTTTATGCCCTCGTTCTTGGTAGAACTCACAGAGGGCGTCAGACTTTCTGGTATTAGGGTCTGATCTCATCTTCGGCGGCCACTTCACTTTTGTTCTAAGCTTCTCCAGGCCGTATACTATCTTTTTGGGTAACACACAAAAGTTGTGAGCAAAAAGTAAGGGGGCATATCTCGGTCGTTCCGATGAGTAACCGTTCTGGGTCTGGATGGACCTTCTTCATAGCGAGGAGAGGAGGCGATGGCTGTCCTGATATATGGTTGGTGTCGTTCCCTGTTAGGCCGTGGGATCGGGTGATCTCTTCTAGCATTGTCTCTTCGATCTTTTCTTGACTCCGCTTGTACTGAGGTTAGCCGGTGGTTTGGCCCGTTGAGGTCGCCCTTATCTACACGGACTTCAGCGCAATAAGCATTGTGGATCTCATCCCATATGGTTGGGGGATACTTCATCAATCGGCTTAACAATTTCCTCGTTGATCTTGAGCCATCCCTGCTCAACCCATTCTGAAAGGCTGCGACCGCCATCCCTTCAGACATGTTTGGAAAAATCATCCTTACTCTATTCAACCGGGCAAGGAAGTTCCTTAATCCCTCTCCCAGAGATTTTTTGATGGCAAATATGTCGTTCACTCTAGCCTCGGCCTTTTTGGCTCCCGCATGGGCCGTTACGAACTTGTCGGCCATTTCTTCAAAAGTTTCGATGGATCGTGTCAGTAGCTACAAATACCATGTTAATGCTCCTCCAATGAGGATTTCTCTGAACTTTGTTCAGCAAAATAGAAGACACATGTTCCTTAGCAAGGTCGTTGCCTTTTACGGCGGTGACGTAATGAGTCACATGATCTTCGGGGTCAATTGTGATGTCATATATCTTGAGGTAGGGCGGAATTTGAAAAGTTTTTGGTATAACATGTGGGGCTGCATCATCACTGTACGACTGTTCGATGTACCGGTTGGCGTCTCTCTTTGGCAACAGCTTGGGGAAGCCCGGTATTTTATCGACCCTTTCCTGGTATTCTTTCATTTGATGTTGGAGTACCTTGTTCTCATTCTACATTTCCTCCATCCTTTTCAAAATGGTTGCGAGGGTGTTGTCACCTGCATGATTAATGACATTGTGAGTAATACCTGTCGTTGGAGGAGGAGGTAGTTGGTTGTACTGCTCGCCTACTGGTTGTATCAAATTGCCAGTCTTTTCGTTTTATCGAGCCGCGTCCTGGGAAGTCTTGTTGACGATGTTGGTTAGCGTGTCAGTTAGCCATGCTTCGAGGAGATTTTTTACAGCTGGGGGCGTCTCTTCCCCCATAGATGTGGAGGCTCCCTTACCAAGAGATTTTATGATGCTGCAGTGAAGAGGCAGTGACCCATCTCGCCTAGGGGAGGCATTGAGCGTTGCGTCTTCGTCTGTCGTTTCATGAGGTTCATGATGTTAGTTGGGAGGTCACTTATTATTGTCATCCTTTCTTCTCGGTTACCTGCCATATTGGGATTTTGCATGTACAAAGAAAGGAGATCGTTTTTTTTTTACGTTAGTGACCGGTGTTGGCTGTAGATCTAGAAGAAACTAAAAGCTTAACTAAGAAATCCCCACAGTTGGCGCCAAATTATTTGACCAAAAATGTAACTTTTAGATAAAATAATTAAATTTTATGGGTTAAACCTAGTTAATAATAATATTTCTAGATGTGAGTTCCGAAAGAATGACTAATTTTTAACAGATTAGTGGTAGATTGATAGCAGTGTGCATTAACTGTCCCGAAAAGTATGATCAATAATATAGCAATAAATAGTAATAAATAACAATAAATGGCATTTAAGTAAATAGGATAAGCGATTCACCCAATAAAGGATGAACTAGATGATTGTCCTTCCTGACAATGTTGAGTGATAGACAAATTCTAGAATGCTCGAATTATTCTCGGATCTGATGGGAAAGTATGGAATCTGTCATGACCCCAAAATCCACTATATGTTGTGATGTTGCTCAACGTCGCCGTCAGGCAAGCCAACGGTGAATTATCAACTTAATTACTCATTTCATTATTTTTAAAATCATAAATCCCATTTAAATAAATAGAGTGAAATCTGGTACTCGTAGAAACCTGTGATTTGTTTTACCAAATCTCGTATAAAATATAAATTACAAGGCGAAATGATAATAATAACATGAACTACAATAATGAACATCCACTAGGAACCCCCAAAATCCGGTGTCACAAGTGCATGAGTACCTACTAGAAGGTACAATAACAATACAACATATGTCTCGAGTACAAAATAGACAGAATAATGTAACTAATTAAGATGGAGACTCCATATGCTACAGGTCGCAACATATAATGCAGCTCACCGTGAAGTCCCCGCAATAAGCACGCATTTGCGCCCCAAAGACCACCTGACATATATATATATATATATATATATATATATATATAGACACACACACACACACACACACACACACACACACACACATGCACAATAAGTGCAGCAAGTATAGCATGAGTATGTAAATTAATGCATACCTAGTAAGTATCTAACCTAACCCCGAAAAAGTAGTGACGAGGGGTCAACATCGACACTTACTAGTGGTCTAATAAATCAAATACAGTAGGAAGTAAACAAATATGAGGCAGGGTAAATAAATAATACAAACAAATATAGGTACGTGGTACAATCCTCCTCTGAACAGTAAACTCAAGCTCTCAATTATCGGTCACCTCCTCAACCGGAGTATATATGTAAAATGGTTCCCACCAGATAGATCATCACAACTCAAATCAGGAAAACTCACAGATACGATGGTTTCTTGTCAAATATTACGCACGACGCTACCAAGGCGAACGACCAGATCCTATAAGAGTGTTTCATGAAGCTGCTGAGGCGAACGACCCAATCCCATAAGAGTATTTATAGAAATGCCGAGGTGAACAACCCGAGCCCATTAGAATATGATGCTGCCGAGGCGAACAGCCCAATCCCATAAGAATATGATACTGCCAAGGCGAATGGTCCGATCCCATAAGAGTATGGTGCATAATCCTACCGAGGTGAACGACTCAATCCCATAAGAGTGTTTCATGAAGCTGTCGAGGCGAACGACCCGATCCCATAAGAGTATTTATAGAAATGCCGAGGCGAACGGACCGATCTTATTAGAATATGATGTTGCCGAGGCGAACGGCCCGATCCCATAAGAAAATGATACTACCAAGGCGAACGGCCCGATCCCATAAGAGTGTGGTACATAATCCTGCTGAGGCAAATGACACGATCCCATAAGAGTGTGGTACATAATCCTGCCGAGGCGAACGGTCCGATCCCATAAGAGTGTGGTACATAATCCTGCCGAGTCAAACGACCCGATCCTATAAGAATAAGAAGCTTTAATGGGTCGTTGACCCCACTCACGAATATACGTATGAGTTATGAAATTTAAAGAAGCTTTTCGATGAAAACGCACAACGCGAGAGAAATTAGTAATGGAATCACAATTATTCCGCGTCTAATCAAGTAGCTCGTCAAATCTCTTACAATAGCGAGTCTATCACTCTACGCAAGCATAGTCTCAAGTCGTAACGCAAAATAAAGGAATTAAACAAGCAATGATAACTCAAATAGAACAATTAAAGCATGGCATAAACCTAAGTCCATCCGGACAAATCAGGAATCCTAGCATACGCACAGATACTCGTCACCTCATACGTGCGTATCTCCTAGAACATATAGCACATAAGAATATAATACCTATGGGGTACATTCCCCCTTACAGGGTTAGACAAGAGACTTACCTCACTCTAAAGATCCATAATCGGCTCGAATACCTCTCTAACACCTCGACTCAAAGCCAAACGATCCGAAACTAGTCAAACAATGTGCAAATCAATCAAAATATACTCCAATGCTTATAATTAATCAATTTATAATAATTTTCAACTCCGCTCGAAAAGTCAATAAGTCAACCCTCGGGCCCACGCGTTCGGATTCCGAAACTTTTCAAAGATAAACTTTGCCCATAACATCACGAACTCAAATATATAATTTATTCCAAATTTCTTGTCCAATTTTGTGGTCAAAATCCAAAAATACGATTCCTAGTTTTTTCTTTAAAAATCCTATAATTTTCACCAATTCCATGTTAAAATCTATATATAATCCATGTAAAATAGTTGGAAATTGAACAAAATTACTTACCCAAAGATTGTAGGTGAAAATCCCTCTTCAAAATCGCCTCTTACCGAGCCTAGGGTTCCAAAAATGAGAGAATGTCTCCAAAATCCTATCTCCCAACCCTTTGACCAGGTGCAGATGTCGCATTTGCGGACCCTCGCAATTGCGGACAAGTGTTTGCAATTGCGAAGCAAGGCAAAAATCTATAGACTTCGCAATTGCGAACCAAGGCAAAAATCTACAGGCTTCGTAATTGGGAAAAAATGGTCATAATTGAGAACCAAGGCAAAAATCTACAATCTTCGCAATTGCAAACAAATGTTCGCAATTGCGATACCTGAGCACCGGCAATATTTTTCGATACGGAAATGGGCATAACTCTCTCATACGACATCAGAATTCGATGATTCTTGTTGATATGACTCCGTAATTACGATATAGATTTAATGGTTCAATCAAATCATAAATCAAAGATTATTTGCTAAATATAGTATCCTTTATACCCAATAAAATGACGGTGAAACATCTAATAAGAGCGCGACAAAACCCAAACACATCCAAAACACACCCGAGGCCCCCGGGACCTCATCCAATTACACAAACCAGTTCCAAAACATAACATGAAGCTGCTCGTGGCCTCAAATCACACCAAATTACATCAAAATCATGAATCGACGATCAAATCTTCCTTTTAACTTTCAAAAATTCAAATTTCGACGAACGCGTCCGAATTATAGTTAAACATTGCGAAATGACGTCAAACTTTACGTACAAGTCATAGATCACGATAATGATGGTAGGCTATAATTGCGCATTTTGGCCACTAATTGCACTCTAATTAGCTGCACTTTACTAGTGTTTGAGCTTTAAATGGTATTATTTTGCACTGAGTGTGTGTTTTATGCTTTGTAGGAGCGATTCCGAGATGCGATGAGGTTGTGGAGCTAATTCTAGCTATTCTGGAGCTTTGAAGTCTGAGTAAAAGCCCATGGATTAAGTTGGAATCGTAATCGAGGATCAACGGACAATAATGCACTTAACGAAGATAAACGAAGAATGGAGCAGAAAGCCACCCAGGTGCGCAGTCATACTGGGTGCGCTAGTAGAGCAGAACACTTTCCAAAGTGCGCGGCCATATGCCCGATCACCTACCCAGGTGCGCGGCCGCGCATGTTCGATACGAAAAATTTCTCATGCCTATTTTTGTAATTTTGGAGGCGACTCCTCTTGACCTATATGAAGCCCAACTCGTCTAAAAATGGGGTATCTTGTATTTTTAGAGGAACTTTTGGGAGAGAAGAAGGCAAGGAAGCAACGGACTCGCAAAATACTTGATCCAATTCATTCAATACGAAAGTTTGTTCTAATTTGGGAATTTTAATGTTTTCTTATTCTTCTAATACTCTTGCGATGAATATTTTCTCCATTGTGGAGTAATCTTTCTTAGGATTATTGACGAATGTTGTGATTTGACTAACGTTTTGGGTTTTACTTTATGTTAACTGCCCAAATTCATTGAATGAGTTATTAATTAAATTGCAAGGCTTATTACGGTTTTACTTTAATCGACAGAGAAGTGTTATTGCTATTCGCATTGTGCCATATTGTTTGGGTTGATTTTATGCCTTTTCTAGATAATCGAAAGAGCTTAGAGAGTTATCAATTAACCCAGTTTAGAAGAATAATCGAGAGGTGTTCTTCGAAAGATCATTCATTCACTGTTTTTGTGCACATGTTCATAGGACCTGTTATTAGATTGATCAAAGGAATTTCATTCATTCGGAAGAAGAATTTGAATCCCTAAAGTAGCCTAATCATTTTTTGAAATCGAAGGAGTCAATAAAAGTTAAGAATGAACTTAACCTAGAGTTACCCGGAATAATAGTTGATCACATATCTTGTCACAACCCTTACTTCTCACCCTGATATTCAATCGTTGCTACTAGTCATTAAAGTGTCATTAGTTTCTTAAAATTGATAATCTTAGTTTTATTTGTAGTCGATAATAATATCAATCAAAGGTTTATTATCCTGGATAGTGTTGAGCTGAAAATTTATTAGAACATTATTTTACCCAATCCTTGTGGAGACGATTTAATATTATACTATCTTTGACTAGAGAGCCTAAGTTTTATACACCAGTTGCACTAGTGAAAATGCGCGACCAGGTGCGCGGGCACCCCATCATATGCGTGGCCGCGCACGTCCCGCATCAGGTAAATTTTCCCTTTTTCTTTTTAATTTCGGACTTTCCCCTCTTAAAATCCCCAATTTTAAAATTTCCCTCTTTTTCTCCCCTACACTAAACAACCCTTATTCGCCCCCCCTCCCCCTCCCTCTCATCCCCTATCTGTAAGACACACATCACCACACCACCCCCTCCTCTTCTCCCTTCACCCAACCTTACGAGTTTTCTCTCTCTCGAGTCCCCTCAGGTAAGTGAGATACTTTCTCTCTCTCTCTTTTCTTAGTTTATTATATTTTATTTTGCTTGTGTTGTAGCAGATTTTTGTTTTTTGTTTTATTTCTTTTTATGATCAGGGTGGGGAGTTCTTGGAGGAAGGGGGACGAGGGTCTATCGAAAACAGTCTCTCTACCCCAGGGTAGAGGTAAGGTCTGCGTCACACTACCCTCCCCAGACCCCACTAGTGGGATTATACTGGGTTGTTGCAGTAGTAGTAGTAGTTCTTGTGGGGGTGGAAGACGAGTTTCAATATAGAGACTGACCATATAGTGGATGGGTGTGACATTGGTGTATCCTTGGTCTAATTAGGGCTGAAATTGATTTGTGGGGGGTTCGGAAGAACTGTGCTTGTTAAGTGTTTGTTTGATTGCCTTAATGAGATTATAGGTGTAATGTTGTGACCAAGTGTAAGGGTGAAGTCTGAGTAGCTTCTCTTGGTTCTCCATGTGATTCACTAGCTAATAGTTGGCGGTTTGTTGTAGGTACTATGGCTCCATCCAAGAAACAAAAAATCACAGGTGCCTCCACAAGTGGTCAAGCGGGCACATCCCGGCCACGAGCTTCGGCATCTGCTCGCCCATATGATCAGAACAAGTTCATCTCATAGGAAGCCCAGGAACGATTCCAACACAAGGCAAGAAAGAAGCCCATACCGGAGAGGGGAATTGATATTGGGTCCCTCCAGAATGACTGTCCCCGTGTGTATCATGAATTGGTCGGGCGCGGCTTGGGGATATTGTTTTGAAGAACCTGACGAGGCGAACTTAATGGTTGTTCGGGAGTTCTATGCAAACTGCCCGGAACATGATGCACATGTCTGCACAGTCAGGAAGAAGAGGGTGGACTTCTCCATAGAGGCCATCCGAAGGGCCTATCATTTGCCGGAATTCGTGGAAGATCTGGATATTGACTACTACGCCACGCACAACAGAGAACCATACTTGTGGCGCCTGTTCTTTGCAACTATTTGTGTACCTAGCAAGGAGGTAGTGTGGATAAAGGGCAAAAATTTCACTCAGCTTCGCTGACCTTTGAAGGGAAGTGCTGGCTCTATATTATCAATAACTGTCCGCTGCCTTCAGGAAACACCACTAAGTTGAATGGTCCTCGGGCGACTCTGATTTGATCCTTTGTCAATGGCCACGATTTTGGTGTGGCTCAGATCCTTCGGGCTGACATGTTGGTTCGCTGTCTTGTGTAGAGGTATGGGTTCTTTTTCCCATCATTAGTCACTCGGTTATGTCGTAGGGCACGAGTACCGGAAAATAGGGACTTGGATGGAAAAGTAAAGCGCGAACATAAATTTCGAGCTGATAAAGTTATAATCGGGAAGGACCCTGATGGGCCCGCTAAGGCGAATAGCAAGGAATCTGATTCGCCTGAAGAGGGAAATGAGGATGTCGCTGCTTCTCCACCACATGAGCCGGGTGTTTGGGGTAACTTCAAGTGGCGGTTGAAACATAAGAATGAGCACCTTAGAGCAGGAAATGGCGGGGATGTGTACCTCTGTCACTAACTTGGGAGCTCGAGTGGATGCCCTTGCTACACATAATGCCAAATCTGAGAGGAAGATCATGGCATGGTCACGTGAATTTGGTCAGGCTTGTCATCTGGACCCCGGAACCGTCTCCGATACGGACTGACTTGATCAGGGGAGTTTTCTTTATCTTTTTATTTTTCTTTATGTGTCATGGGGACATGCCACCATTTAAAGTATGGAGTGGGGAATATTTGTATGTTGTATGTATATGAGTTTTGTTTTTGGTAGTTGTAGTTTGTTGTTGTTAGTTGCAGTAGTTAGAGATAGATGAAAAAACAAAAATACATAAAAAATTTAAAATTCTTGATTTTTCCCGACGATGGATATCATTCGACGGGTTTCTTAAGGGATTAAAATCTAAAGAAAAAGATAAAAAGATTTTCTCTTGTTAGGTAGTATATTAATTCCCCCTTGGTTTTTTTTTTTTGTGTTGCGGTTCTTTTCCAAGGGTTTTAATTGAACCAAGTGTAGTTAGCTTTATTTTTTGTTAGGAGTAGGTACCTTGAGATCTGATTTGAATGGAAGGCAACATCTATTGACTCTTTTATGCTTGGAGAATAGTGAGTGCTCTAGTTGTGACGCTTAGACTCTGTTTCTGACTCTCGTAGAAGAACCTTAAATTGCATGTTCTTGACTTTACTTGACTGCTTTGACTAGAGTGTCTTGATGAGTCCGATTCTGAGTGAGTATGTGCCATGTGTGGGTGAAGTTTTGTGTTATTTTGTGCATTGCATTTGATGTCTAGAACTTGCCCCGTGTGTTTGCAAAGAGAAATAGTAGTTTATTCAGTCTTGGAAGTGATATAGGCATTTCTTTGTTGAGCCAGTTATGTGCCTTATCCACCTAATTATTATGTATCTTAGTTAATCCCTTTGAGCATGTAATCGTTTTTTTGGCAACCACATTACAAGCCTTACCCATTTGTTTGAATTGACCCTCTATTTGAACCTTTTACCTCTCATGAGCACTTGCAATTGTTGTGAACTTTGTAAAAGTTAAAGTGCGGGGTGGTTGGTTTGGCTTTTGAGTGGAACTAATGAAATAAGGAAACATGTGCACTAGTTTGAAAAAGTAAGAGCCACTTGAATTGAAAAAAAAGTAAATTGTTGTGCAAAATATTCTTTGATAGTAGTGACTCTTGATGTAATTGTGCTTAAAGAAGTAGGGAGTTAAAATATATATTGATGTGAAGGTAGAGTATGGTTTGACATAAGTGTTGGGTCTTGAATGGTTAAGTATATGTATTAAAAGTGCTTAGGGGGAAGTAATCACTCTCATATACAAATGTATCCTACCCGTCCCGCAGCCTACATTACAACCAATTAAAGTCCTACTTGATCTTTAACTAAATGAACTCAATTAGTAGAGTAGTACACTACGGGCAAGCCTATGGTACGTCTTTTGTGGCATATGAATGTTATTTATGAGAGTGAGTGAATTCTTTCTATCTGGAGTTCCTAATTATTCTTAATGTCTTTTATGTGTGGAATTACTCTCTATGGTTGTATGAGGGCACTGGATTCACGAAAGAAAGGTAATGCTTGACCTCTGTGTTAGAGTAAGTGAGCGGGTTATAGATAATGCTTGGTGTTTTTGAGTCAAATCTTGAGGTTACGATGTTACAGTATTGTGCTTAATATATTTTAAAGAGTCTTGGTGTGATGAGTCTTGAGAGTTGTTGAAAAAGGTCGTATTTTAAGTGAAGTGTAGTTTGATTGCTCGAGGACGAGCAAAGGGTTTAAGTGTGAGGTGTTGTTGGTAGGCTATAATTGCGCATTTTGGCCATTAATTGCACTATAATTCGCTGCACTTTACTAGTGTTTGAGATTTAAATAGTATTATTTTGCATTGAGTGTGTGTTTTATGCTTTGTAGGAGCGATTCCGAGATACGATGAGGCTGTGGAGCTAATTCAATCTATTCTGGAGCTTTGAAGTCTGAGTAAAAGCCCATGGATTAAGTAGGGATCGTAATCGAGGATCAACAGACAATAATGCACTTAGAAGAGAAACGAAGAATAGAGAAGGAAGCCACCCAGGTACGCAGTCGCGCACTGGGCACGCAAGTAGAGCAGAACACTGTCCAAAGTGCGCGGCCATATGCGCGATCACCTACCCTGGTGCGCGGCCGCAAACGTCCGGTCCGAAAAATTTCTCAAGCCTATTTTTGTAATTTTGGAGGCGACTCCTCTTGACCTATATGAAGCCCAACTCGTCTAAAAATGGGGTATCTTGGATTTTTAGAGGAACTTTTGGGAGAGAAGAAGGCAAGGAAGAAACGGACTCGCAAAATACTTGATTCAATTCATTCCATACGAAAGTTTGTTTGAATTTGGGAATTGTAATATTTTCTTGTTCTTCTAATACTCTTGCGATGAATATTTTCTCCATTATGGAGTAATCTTTCTTAGGGTTATTGACGGATGTTGTGATTTGACTATCGTTTTGGGTTTTACTCTATGTTAACTGTCCGAATTCATTGAATGAGTTATTAATTAAATTGCAATGCTTATTATAGTTTTACTTTAATCGACAGAGAAGTGTTACTGCTATTCGCATTGTGCCATATTGTTTGGGTTGATTTTACGCCTCTTCTAGGTAATCGAAAGAGCTTAGAGAGTTATCAATTAATCCAGTTTAGAAAAATAATCGAGAGGTGTTCTTCGAAAGATCATTCATTCACTATTTTTTGTGCATATGTTCATAGGACCTGTTATTAGATTGATCTAAGGAATCTCATTCATTCGGAAGAAGAATTTGAATCCTTAAAGTAGCCTAATCATCTGTTGAAATCGAAGGAGTCAATAGAAGTTAAGAATGAACTTAACCTAGAGTTACCCGAAATAATAGTTGATCACATATCTTGTCACCCTGATATTCAAGCGTTGCTACTAGTCATTAAAGTGTTATTGGTTTCTTAAAATTGATAATCTTAGTTTTATTTGAAGTCGATAATAACATCAATAAAAGGTTTATTTTCATGGATAGTATTGAGCCGAAGATTTATTAGAACGTTATTTAACCCAATCCTTGTGGAGACGATTTAATACTATACTATCTTTGACTAGCGAGCCTAAGTTTTATACACCGATTTTGCGCTCGTCAGATACGAACCTATTCCAAGGCTCAGAACCCCAAACAGACATCGATAACATGAAAGTCCACTTCAAACCAAACATAGGAGATTCTAAAACCTTCGAATTGCCAACTTTCCACAATAAGCGATGAAATGATCCCGGATCACCCGATACTCAAGCCGAACATACGCCCAAGTACGAAATCATCATACATACTTATTGGAACCTTCAAATCCCAATTCTGAAGTCGTTTACTCAAAATCCAAACTTTGGTCAACTCTTCCAATTTAAAGCTACTGAATTTAAAAATTTTCCATCCGAATGAACTCCGAATCTCCCAAAATTTAATTCCGACCACACGTACAAGTCATAAAATATGAAGTGAATCTACTCAAGGTCTTAAACCGTTGAACGACCTGCTAGAGTTAAAAATGACCAATCGGGTTGTTACAGAATAATATGAATGAGAATCTTGATGAAAAGGTAGTGTTTGTATCTTAGTGAGAGAGACTCTTTTGTCAAAAGTCTGTTCTTATCAAATGAATGTCACATGCCCCATATAATTATCTCTTTTTCTATTTATACGAGACATTTTTCTAATAAACCATAATAGTATAAGTGCAGAGAATATTCACTAGAATATTCTCTTTAATATCCTATTTCGAAAACTAGTCGTTACAGCTTCGTCAACGGTGCTCGACCTCAACCATTGTTGACATCTCGACCACGAAACTTCGACTGATGACGACTCGAGGACTCTTTCTTTAGTGTTATCTTATCTTAAATATTCTAGGGCAGATTTTGACCCATGCAGGTTTGACTAAATTCCAACCATCCTTTTTATTTGTCACTTGGGCCTGATAGTTGTCCCTTTCGTGATTTTTACCTACCTGTACTACATATGAAACTTATTTACCCTCCCTAATAAAGTTTTAACTTAATTACATGGTCATATATAATTTATCAATTATATACAAATTAGTTTTAAATGAGTATCTCTTGATTGTAGCCTATTAATTTAGTAAATCCCTAAAAATTCTCATAATTCATTAGTTACCCAGATAAAGCCCAATCTTTCTAAAGGATTTTCCCCTTTCTCTCTTTGAAATCAACTCTCTTTCTACACCGATCCTACAAGGTTTTTTCTTCTAAAGCTCATAATTATCTCTAACAATGGTGAAGAAAGGGATTAATTTTTTATCGATTTGAATTTTGCTATGGCTGAAATTTGGAGCTTTTTTGGGCTTCCCCTTTTCTTGTTGGTGTTCCAATGGCGTGCTAGTCATAGATGTATATTAGTTATTTCGCGGGATTATTCAAATTGAAATTGTCAATCATTAAATTTTAAAGGTGTTTGACTCTCCACCATTGACAACCATTAAAAGGCTTCAAAACTTTAAATTCGATTTCGAATTTTTAAAAAATATTTTTGTTTGGATTGAGTGTTATTGCAAACGATTGAGAATATTCTATGGAGTTTATATCTCGATTTTGAGGGTATTTGGTGAATATTAGATTTGATTTGGTTGAATTTTTAGATTGAAATTCGAAGAAGAAGCAGAAGA
Organism: Nicotiana otophora; assembly: GCA_000715115.1. NCBI lineage: Eukaryota > Viridiplantae > Streptophyta > Magnoliopsida > Solanales > Solanaceae > Nicotiana > Nicotiana otophora. The sequence goes on from AWOL01S0428506.1 coordinate 23,137, forward strand.
ACACACCAATACAAAATATGTATAATTTATATACAAAATACATACAAAAGACATATTGTATAAAATTTGTATGAAAATTAAATTTAAGTTGTATGATGTTGTAGTTGTATTTAACTGGGTAAGAATGATACATGAAAGTTTTAGATAAGTTGTAAATAAGCTGTATACTGTATAATTAGTTGTATGAAATTTATTTTTAGTATGTATGTTGTTGTAGATATAACAAATTTTGTATTAAATTTATATAAAATTTATTTTTAATTTGTATGTTGTTGTACCATACGTTATTCTTTTCTTAAAATAGGTAATTGTGGCAAAGAGAGAGGAGCTGCGCTAATTATGACTTAACATAAATAACACACAACTCGAATGAGTCTTATTCATATGGAAGGACAATGTGAATTTCGTTCCCTTCATTTACGTCATTTTCCAAGCAAAGAATCTCCTAATTTAAGACACTAATAAAATATTGTATATAAATTGTAAGAAAAATTTATTTAGGGCTGGTAATAGATAAAACTTGGACTATAATAAATAAGTTTCAAATATTGTATAGGAAGAAAAATTAAGAAGCATTATATATTTGGAAACTACTACTATAAATTACAATAATTAATAACTCAAAATATCTAAAAAGCATATAAAATTATTATAATTAAAAAAAAAAAAATTTAAACTCTCGTAATCCGAACTCTGCCACATGAGACATGAGAAATTAGTAACTAGTACCACTTAATAAATCAGTAGATTAGTAAAATAGGGAACCAAGAATATACGTTTTGTTCTTTTCCCTGAACTTTCTCTTACGCCTACTAGATCTGACTTTTGTTTGTCAAAAAAGAATAAATAAATTAACTAAAGAGTTACACTTTTGCTGATATTAATTTTTAGTCGAATTACGAGGCACCAGTACACCACTCAACTACTCAAAAGCCGAGGTAGCTAGTGAGATTCGTGTCACAATTGGACTCTCCCTCTCCCTCCACCTCCATTTAAGGCATGGGAGTAGTAGAATTAGATTACACAAATTTACAGCACAATAAAAAGCTAAGGCCAAACAAGAATAGTGGAGACCAATACATTCACTTTAGAGATTTGTCACTTCAAATCGAACCTCCATTCGAATGGAGAAAGAAATTCTGGATTATGTCTTGGTACCAGTAGGATTGCTATTTATGGTGGCTTATCACATATGGCTTCTTAATCGCATTCTTAAACACCCTAATCGTACTGTCATCGGCATTAATTCCATTAATCGTCACTTCTGGGTTCGTGCTATGATGGAGGTAAATTCGTCTAATTTTCCCTTCATTTACTAATTCCAATCCATTTAATCTTTTTTCCAGAGGTAATTGTTGCATGCAACCATGTATACGTGTTTATTTAGAAACTGTTGCACCACAACAACAACATGCAACTGTTGCAACCATGTATATTCTCACATATGGGGTCCGGAGAAGTTAGTGTCTATGCAGACCTTATTGTTTGTTGGGCTAAAACGGCCCAAAAACACTCTTAACATGGTGCGATATTATCCGTTTTGGGTCAAACCCGTACTTTTTTTTTCAAAAAGGTCTCACACAATTGTATGTATGCAACTCCTTATAAATAGCTTCTTTTTCTTTTATATTACTTTGTTCTCACACACCCAACACTTACCCTTATACCTTATGCTGGTAGTTTTGCACCAACTAGTTTTTATATACTACTACGGACTACTTCTGTTTCTGTCTTGATTTGTATGACACTTTTTATAAGTTTATTTTATAAAGAATTATACCTTTAATTTATATTTGGATTTAGACTTTATATTGAATAAAATTATATGGTAGAGTAATATTTTGAAATTTCTAATAAATCAATGAATGATAGTGCAGGACTCATCGAAGAATG